>JAHRHZ010000046.1:7342973-7372205 GCA_024137785.1 Ginglymostoma cirratum
GCATCAGAGGAGCAGGAAGGCTGACGTTTCAGGCCTAGACCCTTCTTCAGAATTTCTGAAGAAGGGTCTAGGCGGAAGAAGGGTCTGGGCCCGAAACGTCAGCCTTCCTGCTCCTCTGATGCTGCTGGGCCTGCTGTGTTCATCCTGCACTTTTTACAAGCTTGATGTAGCCCAGCTATGCATAGTGATGGCTGAGGTTCCAAAGTTCCTTCTGTCACGCGGCTGACTAAGAATCACGCCTGCTGTTACTGCCTGTCATTAGTGTACGTTGAAGGACTTATAGGCTCATACCTACCTTTTTTGACCACTTTATGAATGTATTTTCCTTGAGCATTCCAAGATGGGACTTGAACCTGGAGCTTCTGGCTCAAGGTGCTACCCAATGAATGGCACCAACATGAAACTCTAATGCTATGTAAATAATTTGAGTAGACCTTAAGTTCCTTGCTTTCATTTGTTGTTTACTTTATCCAAATCTTTCAGTTAGGCTACTACTTTAAAATCACTGCCAATTATCCATAATTCTGTAGTAGGGTACTGCAGGCATAGTATGTTTTTTGTATGTTTAAGGCATCTCTCATATTTATATCCGGTAGTTAAAACTGAATAGGTTGCATTTGACAAGTATTGTCAGGTACATTAATCTTTACCAACAGGATATAAATTAGAGAATAGTTTCCATAACATGAACAACTGTCTCACAAACCTTTGTAACCATTTGCTTTTAATCTGTTCCCTGAAATATTTACTATAAATTCCCTTCTGCCTAGCAAAAGAAAATATTAAAGAAACTTGAGCTTTATCCCTGTAGCATCCTGAATAGAGATTATCAACAAGTTGAATTACAAACTATTTGAACATGTATAGTTGGGGAATTATAAATGAAGCTTGACTAGGTGTTCAGGGTTAATGCATTTTGCAGACTTTTCAGTAACTCTTAAATAGTTGATTTTTTTTTGGTTGGAAAGATTGATTCTTTAGAAGATGAAACAGGAATCTAGATTTTAATCTGACAAAAGTTTGGGAAGGATGAAAGTTGAAAATTCTTAAAATAACGACACTGAAAAGAATTCTACAGGCTTTTTTTAAACTAAATTAACACTAGCTTAATTATACTGTTTGCTGCAGTAATTTAACCACGCGGATTTACTTAGTTGTGCGGTGGGATTTCTTCAGGACCTCTGTTGTGAGAAACAAACAATGGGACCATACAAGTGGCAAACGTCATCTCTTGGAAAAACATTTTAATTATTTTAAATGGATGCCAAATTGAAGTATTTTATGACCTGAAGTCATAAAATGGGGCGGCACGGTGGCTCAGTGGTTAGCACTGCAGCCTCACAGCGCCAGGGACCCGGGTTCGATTCCGGCCTCGGGTAACTGTGTGGAGTTTGCACATTCTCCCCGTGTCTGCATGGGTTTCCTCTGGGTGCTCCGGTTTCCTCCCACAGTCCAAAGATGTGCAGGCTAGGTGGATTGGCCATGCTAAATTGCCCACAGTGCTCAGGGGTGTGTGGGATATGGGAAGATGGGTCTGGGTGGGTTGCTCCAAGGGTAGGTGTGGACTTATTGGGATGAAGGGCCTGTTTCCACACTGTAGGGATTCTAATATTTCGAATACTTCTAAAGTGATTACTTGATGAGTTAGCAACTGAAGTATTTATTAAGTATTCTTGTAATCTAATGGCCTGTATTATCTTCAGGAAAATTATTCCATCAAATCTGTTTAGTCATTTTTGCTAGATGTGGTAGAGCTGATTATATTTTTTTAACCTCCCAATTTCCTCCCTTATCTGGATTTGCATTACCCCCCAAGTAGCAATTTTCCATGTTGAAACATATTTAGCTGAGAGTTTAACATGTTCTTTCCCAATTTACGCTCCTCTTTTACTGCTCTTGGACAGTGACCCTTTTGGGTTAGGAATCTTCAGAACCATCAGTCATCCAAAAGCCAACTTGAGTGCCAATCTTAAAATGTGGTTCTGAGCAATGAATATCAAAGCCTTTGGATGCTTCCACAAAACCAAAAGCATGACCAGTTTGCCAGTTTTGGCTAAATTAGTTCAGACACAGACAAGGTGCAATGACTACATAGTTGGGTCGGCTGTACTGTCATGACTTATAGACAGAGAATGCAACAGGCATGGAGAAGGCTGTTGAATTGCTACCCATTTTATTAATCTGGGGAGTTTAGATGGAAGTGATTGCTTATGTACGCAGATTAGATCACTCCAACCGACTGACCACAAAAGAATTTGAAAATAATAGTAAAAATTCAAAGCCGAAGGTTTTCAGTAATACATGATCCAGATTGTTGCACATTATCCATAGATCTTCAACGTTTTACATCCAATCAAATCCTGTGAATAAATGAAGGACTTGGCTGTAGAATAAATTTTAGAATACATTCTTTAATTGAATGAAGATGATGTATAGAATCACTTTATTGAAGTGCAGAACTTGACTATTCCTGGATTGTTAATTTGGTTAACAATTGAGCCTTTGATAGAGACACTCAGGAGACCATTTAAATTGATATGAAATGGTGGAGATGAAAAAAGGTCAGAAATGTCACCATTGTTGCCATTAAACTTGGCAGATATTAGTGTGGGAGTTAATGCTATTTGAAATAGGATAGAGTTGTCTTAAGTTCCAGTATTATTGTCATTCTTCTCCTGAACTAAAACTTGATCTTACTTATGAGCATTGTGCTTAGATCCATCAAAGTATGGTGCATTTCCTTGGCCATTTTAACTAAAAATTGTCTTAAGCATTGGAAGGTACGACGGGCTGATTTTCTTTTTGACATTTTTTTATTAATGTCTTATGGAACTGCTCCATATAGTTTGAGTGGAGCATCAATTTAGTTTTCTAACCTATACATATTTTTAAAGGGCCTTCACTTGGTAAAGCATTTTCTGTAAGCAAAAGCATGATAATAGTTGTGTATTACAATACACAATGACTAAGGATTTGTGGTTGCAATTACATCAATGTTTCTGTCATTATGATGTACAACTGACTGCAATTTTTGGCGTCCATATATGCTCATATACGCACAGAAATGTAGACATTGCTGTCAGAGATACCCTACTCATCCACCAGATGCTTTGTAGTAGTCTTCACAGATGCTGTCAACTAAGAATCAGTGATTTGAAATGAATTTAAAGTTTTTACATATTAGTCTTGGTTGAAAATCATTGAGAAGGTAGAACTTTGTTGAATGAGGTGTAACTAAGTTTTTAATGGCATACTAAATCATAAGTCTTGCTGAGCCCTGAAAACTAACTTTTGAAGTGCAGAGTGTCGAGACTATTGAAAATCATGCCACTTTTACTTTTTTAAAGCTAGTCTGATAATTCAGCTTCAATCTTAATTCCATGTGAATGCTCTTTTCTTTGTTTTCTTTCTGTACACTGATTAAAATCTAAATTACAATCTGTTGTTTCTTATTTCCTGCTGTGCTGTCTGTACGAGTTCTTCTGATTGGCTTCATCCTGCTTGATGCTGTCACTGATTGTGGATGCCTCATGCTTTAAACCCTGGTAAATGCAAATGTTCAGTTGTTGTCAGGATCTGTAGCAAATGCTAGTACAAGTGTTGTCCATTACCATTGACTGCAAAATCTAGGCAACTGCTTTCTTGTTTTGAGAAATCAAGCCAAGATCGATGCTATTGACATTGTCATTGCATTTCTGATTGAACTGTTTTGTTTTCATCACAAGAAACTAATCTTCTGTTTGAAAGGCCAAAAGAAAAGAAAAATAAGTTCAGCAATCCAACAACTTTCCAGTAAAAAAAAAAGGAATGGGTTACTGGGAGGCAACACAATGAGTCTTGATTTCAGAGTGTTGAAATGCAGAGTGTAAATGAAACACCCAGTACAGGATATTTGGAAATTAGCAGGAACAATATGCAATTTCAGAGAAGCTTTGAGCATAGTGCTGACGCCATTGTATCGCTTATTACTTCACAAGTGTTTTTTTATACAGTAATTGGTTACTGCATAAATATACTTTGTAGAATCCTAATATGTTTAGATTTTTGCCAACAGCCATCATTATGGACAGCTTCGTGTACTTGAATTAATTTTATATGAGACACTGATTTCAAGATGTAAATGCAACATTTCTTGAAGACATTTGTGCAGTTGTCAAAAGATTTTCTGAAGTTAAATAATATGCACAGTAATAATCAGGAAACTTGAAGAATCTTGTGGTTTGAGCTTTTAGGCCACAGACTTTCATGGGTTTTTGAAGGCAGGAGAAGAATCCATGTAATTTTGTAGGAAAGTGCCAGAGGGTAGAGGGTTTAATGGCTGTAACGGTAAAAAAGCAGACGGGAAGTAATCAGTTAGAGAAGCAGAGGGAGTAAGCTAAAACATAGGGAGGCAGAAAATCCCCATTTGGGGTATGTAATGGCATCTAATAACTTTTTTTGAAAGAGTTTGGGTTTTAAAATAGTGACATCTGGGGGTGGATTACTTTTTAGATGGGCTCAAAAATAAAAATAACTTGGTTAGATAGTATTTCTGGAACGGTAACCTAATCTAATGTCTGTCAGAGAGCAGGATAACTCAGCAGTATTAGTGGAAGATTGTTTGCATTGTGCTGGTTTACAACAGGGAGTAACATTGACGGCCATGAGTTTGTTTTTGGGTTGAGGATACTTGAGGATAGCTTCTATCTTCGAAAACCCAGAGCAGGTTTTGAGCAATTTGGAGGAGGCCTGACAGGGATCTCCTAAGAAAGGAGTATTGAATAATTCAGTTTAAAAAGTAAAGTTACTTCAGTGGAAAGGTTTAGTATGTGCAACTTTCAGAGACCAGGAATGTTTGGTTAGAAATCTGCAGGTTACTAAAAAGCTGAGAGAGTCATTTTGTGAGTATTCATAAGATCTGTTCTTAAGAAAGAATCAGCTATGTTGAACTAAAAAAATTGATACATAGGAGCAATTTCTGTGGATTTGACTTGGTGCAAACTGATGGTATTTGGGAATAGGTTGAAACCTTGTTTTACTCAGTTTTTTTTCTAACTGTCCTACATTCAGATAAGTGTTTTTTTTAATTTTCATCCTTTGTCTAATAAGCTTCTGCTTTGTGGCTCAAGAAACTCTGCAGCTTTGCATAAAAATGTTTCAGTGAATGACCGCTTCATTAACTAAAACCAAGCGTGTGATTTTTCAAGCCACACTTACTTCAAGAAGACCACTATCATCCCAATATCTAAGAAAGCACATGCATGTTTTAATAACTACCGCTCAGTGGCTCTGACTTCCATAATTGTGAAGTGCTTCAAAAGGCTGGTCATGGCCCACATCAGCTCTAGTCTCCTAGCCTGCGTCAATTCTCTACAATTTGCCAACTGGGTGTAACAGGTCCACTGCAGATGCCGTTTCCCTAGCCCTGCACTCATCCGTGGAACGCCAGGACAACAATAACACCTACATCAGATTCCTGCTGTTCGGCTACAGCTCTGCCTTCAACACCATTATCCCCTCCAGACTGATCTCAAAACTCCGAGACCTAGGTCTCAACTCTGCCCTCTGCAACTGGATCCTTAGCTTTCTGACCCGTAGACTGCAGTCAGTGAAGATAGACAACCGCACATGCTCCACGAAAATATTTAACACTGGAGTCTCCCAAGGATGTGTTCTCAGCCCCCTACTGTACTCCCTGTACACTCCAGGACTATGTTGCCAAATTCCAAATGAATGCCATCTACAAGTTTGCTGATGACACCACCGTGGTTGGATAGATATTAAACAACGACGGGCCAGAATACAGAAAGGAGATGGAGGGCTTTGTGATGTGGTGCAATGAGAACAACCTCTCTCTCAATGTCGGCAAAACTGAAGAACTGATCATTGACTTCAGAAAGAAGGGAGGAGAACATGCCCCCGTCTACATCAATGGTGCTGAGGTTGAGAGGGTGAAGAGCATCAAGTTCCTAGGAATGACGATAACTGACAACCTGTCCTGGACTTCCCATGTAGATACAATGGTCAAGAAGGCACAATAAAGCCTGTTCTTCCGCAAGCAGCTCAAGAAATTTGGCATGTCCACGAGGTACCTCACCAGCTTTTACAAATGCACAATTGAAAGCATGCTGTGCAGGCGCATATGGCCTGGTATGCCAACTGCACTGCCCAGGACCATAGGAAACTACAGAAGGTGGTGTGCACAGCCTAGACCATGACGAAAGCCAATCTTACATGCGTGGACTCCATTTACATGGCCCATTGCTGTGGAAAGGCTGCCAACACCATCAAAGACCCATCATACCCTGGCAATGTTCTACAACTTCTTCCATCAGGCAGAAGATATAGAAGCTTGAACACACACCAGCAGATTCAAGAATAGCTTCTTCCTAGCCATTATTAGATGATGAATAGACTCTCTCACTTCAAATAATGCTGATTTTGCTCGTGCACTCCCTGTGGGATGTACCTTGTATGCCTCTGTCTAGTTTTTTTTCCACCCTACAATCTGTATGTCTTTGCTTACCAGGTTCTGCCTGTACTGCTCATAAATAAAGCTTTTCGCTGTAGTTAGGTACACATGACAATAAATCAAATCAAATCAAATCAAGCATTTTATTTTGGAATCTGACTCATCCAGTAGAACCATCAGCTGGGATCATAATGAAACAAATGGAAAAGGGAAAGTCTTGACAATGAGACCTCTTAAGGGATTTTGAAGTATTATTAGCTGGTTTGTGGAGAGCCAGGAAAAGGCTGAGTGTGGGAGAAAAATAATTAAAGAAGAAATCGGTTGAACAAACCCTTCCAATACACAGGTTACGTAGCATATATCCCATCATAAACTTAACTCATTTATTATCCAGGAGTTCCTGGTTATTTTTCCTTAAGCATCAAAACTAAACAAACAAAATATCTGAATTGCTACCCACTCCCAATTTGCCAGTATTCAGCCCTGGGTGATTGTTTGATGTGAATGAGATTTGCCTGGTTTAGTGGAGAAAATGCAGTTGATGTTCTCATATAAGATAACACGGTGTAGAGCTGGGTGAACACAGCAGGCCAAGCAGCATCAGAAGAGCGGGAAAACTGATGTTTCGGATCTGGACTCTTCAAAAATGGGGGAAGGGAAGGGGATTCTGAAATAAAGAGAGAGAGAGAGAGAGAGAGAGAAGGAGGCGGATGGAAGATGGATAAAGGAGCAGATAGGTGGAAAGGAGACAGACAGGTCAAAGAGGCGGGGATGGAGCCAGTAAAGGTGAGTGTAGGTGGGGAGTTAGGGTGTGGGTAGGTCAGTCCGGGGAAGAAGGACAGGTCAAGGAGGCGGGGATGAGGCTGGTAGGTAGGAGGTGGGAGTGGGGCTTGACGTGGAAGGAGTGGATAGGTGGGAGAAAGGAAGGACAGGTTAGGGAGGCGGGGACAAGCTGGGCTGGTTTTGGGGTGCGGTAGGGGGAAGGGATATTTTGAAGCTTGTGAAGTCCACATTGATACTATTAGGCTGCAGGGTTCCCAAGTGAAATGTGAGTTGCTGTTCCTGCAACCTTTGGGTGGCATCGTTGTGGCACTGGAGGAGGCCCAGAATGGACATGTTGTCCGAGGAGTGGGAGTGGGAGGGTGAGTGGAAGTGGTTTGCGACTGGGAGGTGCAGTCATTTGTCGTGAACCGAGCGTAGGTGTTCCACAAAGTGGTCTCCAAGCCTCCACTTGGTTTCCCTGATGTAGAGGAGACCATGTCGGGAACAGTGGGTACAGTATACCACGTTAGTAGATGTGCAGGTGGACACCTGTTTAATGTGGAAGGTTTTCTTGGGGCCTGGGGTGGGGGTGGTGGTTGCGTGTCCGGTGTAGGGGCAGGTGTAGCACTTTCTGCAGTTGCAGGGAAAAGTGCTGGGAGTGGTGGGGCTAGTGTGGAGTGTGGAGCGGACAAAGGAGTTACGGAGAGAGTGGTCCCCCTGGAAGGCAGATAACGGGGGTGGGGGGTTGGGGGAGCGCGGAATGTCTTTGGTAGTGGGGTCAGATTGCAGATGGCGGAAGTGCCAGAGGATGATGCGTTGGATCCGGAGGTTAGTGGGGTGGTATGTGAGGATGAGGGGGACTCTGTTTTGGTTGTTATTGCGGGGAGGGGGTGTAAGGGATGAGTTGTGGGAAATGCGGGAGACACTGTCGAGGGCGTTTTGGACCACTGTGGAGGGGAAGTTGCAGTCCTGTGTTCTCGTAGATGTTCAAACTTGTTTCTGACCAGATATTGTTCATTTCTTTCTGAAGGTAGTTATTATTGTTAATATTACATTGGCTGCTCTTTTTCAGGTTGTATGTTTCACATGTTCATGAGGCTGAGATAATGATGGTTTCTTTTCACCTCGAGTCTTTTTTTAGGCATGGTCATTTCGCCTAACATTACAGGCAGTCCCAAGTTACATATCCTTCTCTGATTTATTTGATTTTTTTTATCTTCAGTACTTTGAAGATTTAGAGCATGCATTGGTCACGGATAAATGTTCCTTTTATTTGAGGGGATCAATCTGAATGAAAGTGTGACTATGTTGAAAAAAAATAAATCTTGAGGTGATAACATTTTACATATTGCCATTTACAACCAGTTGGAGACCATATGCCAAGGTTTTATGTTTTCAAGAAATAGCAATGCACCAAATGAGTAGGAATCAGTTACATGCAAGTGATTCACTTTTTAGTTTTTAATATTTGTGTGGAATAATACAGGACAGAACATGTTTTCTGATATTAAGTGATAACTGCCTCTAATCTGCAAACTGGGCGTCATAACTTTGTCATAGTCATGCGATACAGTCAAGGAATTATGAAGAATGGACACTTTTTACACAAAGTTAAGAGGTCAGGTGACTTTTTCTATCTGGAACGACACAAGGCTGTAGAGGTAGCCTTCATGGCTGGGCAAGATATTAAAATACAAACTTCCAGGGCATCTCATTGAGAAGTTGTTAAAATGTAACAGGCATGTCCTGCAGATTAATGCCACCCTTATCCAAATAATTACAGAAAACTGGCTCACAGTGGATGTTTAGACATTTTGGCTTTGAAGTGAAATTCTAAAGGTTGGGTATGGGAAAAAGTCACGGTAATATGTGAATAGGTGAAATTTGGACCTTTATTGTTTGTCAAGTTGTTAGATGCTGTTTGTGAAGACAAAGATAAACAGTATGGCCACTTAATGGAAACCAGGATTCTAATGAGGAATTTTGAAGCAACAAGGAAGAGAGACAGTTCAAGACCAGCAGACGTGCTGGTCCCTACCCAAGAACTATATGCAAGGCAGTGAATTCATGTTAATTTATATCAATCTGTTTGAAAAACCAAACCAGATTTTTGCTTGTTTCATGTTAATCCTGATTGGAGTGAAGTCAAAGAATTTCGCTGCTTCAAGTAGTAAACCAGTGTAAATCTATTTTCTTCAAACACCAAACTCTGTCTTCATTGTACCAAAAAGGAATCAAAGACCTGTAACGTTTTAAGGTTTCATCTTGAGAAGCAAGTGTCATAGTGAATTTTGAACTTATCAGACTTAAATGCATGCTAACTCTTTTGTAATCTCCATCTTGTATATATGTCTGTATGAGTAGGTGGGGTTGTGAGTAGATTTCTGGTGTTGACCAATAAAGATTTTTCTAAAAATGTACAAAACAACCTGTCAGTTCAGTCTTAGCACTCTGGGGTTAAAACACTTCTATACAAGCAAAATACTATGGTTATTTTAGATATCTAAAATAGAGTAAAATAGAATATCTTTTATTGTCACGTGTACTCATGTACAGAGGTTCAGGAGCGCAGTGAAAAGTTTATAATGTTGGTTCTCATGGCATCATCTTAGGTACAAAGCACCTTGATAGGTACCTTGGACTTGATTGAGGTGTACAAAATGATCAGAGGTACAGGTAGAGTAGACAGCCAGAGACTTTTTCCTAGAGTGGAAGTACCTATCACGAGAGAGCATAGTTTTAAAGTGAGTGGAGGTAGATATAGGGAAGACGTCAGAGGTAGGTTCTTTACTCAGAGTGGTCGGGGCGTGGCATGCGTTGCCGGAGAGGGTACTGGAGTCGGCCTCATTAGGGTCATTTAAGCGGCTATTAGATAGGCATATGGATGATAGTAGAAGGTAGGGGTGGAGGTTAGATAGACCTCAGGATTAGGGTAAAAGTTCGGTACAACATTGTGGGCCGGAGGGCCTGTACTGTGCTGTACTGTTCTATGTTCTATGTTCTATGTTCTATGTTCTACCTAGGTATGGATTTTAGGAACAGAAAGAGGAGTAAAACAGAAAAGAAGTTGCGTAACCTTATAGTGATTCATAGCATAAGTTAGATGTAAGACGTAGTTTAAAGGATAAACATTCCAGTCAGATAAATAAACATTGCCTTGCAGTAGCTCAGCACAGGGACTTCCACATGTGGTCTGAACAGCCTTGCAAGCTGCTGACCACCTGTGCCAGACCCCAGTCCAACAACTGTCCCCACTCTGGCTCTCAGTCACTTCTTATCTCCAGTCTCCTCTGTTCTAGCTCTCAACTGCTCCACACCACTCTAGACCTCCAGCCTGCATCGCTGTGGCTCTCAGCCACTCCACACTGCTCGAAGCCTCCAGCCTGCTCCGCTCTAGCTGTCAGCTGTTCTAAGATACGTTTTTTTGTCAGAAAAAAAACATTAAAAGAAGAGAGGAAGTAAAAAGGGGAATAAAGTGATGATTAATGAGTCCTGGGCTGAGGACCCCAAAAGCTGCCTACTCTGTTGCCATAAACAAATTCACAGAAAAAAAATCACATTAGTCCAGGATAGAAATCTAGAAAAAACAATTATTTTTCTTGGTTTGAATTTGCTATCTGTAAACTCTCCTCTTCAAAGTCCTAAAAATAACCTCAGGCCTGGATGTACCTGTGGCGGGAGAAACAGAATTAATATTTTGAGTCTGATGATGCTTCACAACACCTTTTTAATTCTCTTGATTGCGTGTCTTAGTCATATTTGGAAAGTTATATTCTACTATTTCTATGCTGTCCATGCAAGCAATATTAATTCTTGCGACAAAAAAATGTACCGTGAAACATAAATGGTTTAAAACTGCTGTTTCGGGGCACTCAACTGCATACAGCCTACCCTGGTAAATAGCTGTTAATTTATCCATGTAATGTGAAAATGATGCAAGTTAAAATGCCCTTGTACCTTAAAATCTTCATAAGATAGCCTAGTTTGTGTGTATTGTGTAACATATTGGCATGGTTAGAAGATTGGCTTGCTAACAGGAAGCAAAGAGTAGGAACAAGGGGGTCATTTTCAGGCTGGCAGAATGTGACTTCTGTGTGCCACAAGGATCTGTGCTGGGGCCTTGACTGTTTTCAATTTGTATGAATGATTTGGATGAAGGGATTGAAGGTATGGTAGCTAAATTTGCTGATGACACAAAGATAGTTAGGAAAGTGAGTCGTGAAGAGGATGCTACGGCCTCCCGAAAGTACACAAGCCGGAAGTACCCCTTAGACCTTTAGTCTCCCTACTAGGCACTCCATCACACAGATTAGCCAAGGAACTACAAAGGAGACTCGGGCACCTCGTCAGTAAGTCACCCCACTCAATCCACTCAGCCCAAGAATTCCTCAACTCCATCAAAGACGTAAGGATACATGACGAGGAGACCATGATATCGTTTGATGTCACTGCCCTATTCACATCTATAGACATACGACTAGCAAGGGAAACGATGACAGCACTACTGGAACAAGAGCAAGGCCTCAGTGAAACCATCTCCACAGACAACATGCTCAAACTACTGGACTTATGCGTCACCGCCCATTTCACTTTCAATGGCCAAACGTATGAACAAATCAACGGCACACCCATGGGATCACCTATCTCCGGACTCCTAGTACAGGCTGTGATGCAAAGACTAGAAAGGACGGCCCTTCCACTAATCCAACCAAAACTATGGATACGCTACATGGACAACACCTTTTGTCATCATTAAACGGACCAAACTACAGGAGACACACAAACTTATTTAACAACACCCTCACCGGAATAAAATGCACCAGAGAGGAGAAGAACAAACAGCTGCCATTCCTGGATGTCATGGTAGAGCGCAAGACAAATGGGGAACTCCAAACGAAAGTACACTGAAAAGCCGCATACACGGACCAGGTACTGAACCTCAACAGTAACCATCCGAACACACACACAAAGCTGCATGTGAACACTATTTAAACGGGCAACAACACACTGCAGCAACACAGAACTATGCCAAGAGGAAGAAGAATACCTCTTCCAGGTTTTCAAGGATAACGGATATCCAAAAAAAACTGGGTCAGAAGATGCCTACACGAACAACATCAGGAAGATACTGCACGCCCCGACACACTCATCACACTACCCTACATCAGGAACACATCGGAACTAACCACAAGACTCCTACGACCGCTGGGCATCAGAGTGGCACACAAGCCCACATCAACCATACGACAACTGCTCACCCGAACTAAAGACCCTCTCCCTGCCATGGACAGGACCAATGTCATCTATGCGATCCCCTGCAGAGACTGTGAGAAACACTACATCAGACAAACAGGAAGGAAACTAACAACGAGGGTACACGAACACGGACTGGCTACAAAAAGTCACGACCAATACTCGCTCATCTCAATCCACGTGGATAAGGAGAACCACCAATTCGACTGGGACAGCATCAAAATCCTGGGACAAGCTAAGCAGAGACAGGCATGGGAAATCCTAGAAGCCTGGTACTCTACGAAGAAATCCCTCAATAAACACATAGAACTCGACTGCATATACACTCCACTACGAAGGAAAACCGGAAGTGAGGCAATCCAGCTCAACAGCCTCCAGAGTTTAAAAACCAGGTGGGAAAACACACCAGCACTTCATAGGAGGCTGCACTGATGATGTTACTCAGCAGGGTAATGAAATGTCTGTGGAACAACAAACCATCTTGGCAAGCCAACCAACCTCAACACCCACAACCCAAGCTACAAATCTACTCCAAAACCTTAGGACACAAGGAGCCTGTAAAGAGATATAGGTAGGTTGAATGAGCAAAGATCTAGCAAATGGATGCAATGTGGAAAAGTGTGAAATTGTCCATTTTGACAGTAGAAATGAAAAAAAAGCTTATTATCTACATGGTAAGAGATGACATGTCCTGAGATGCAGAAAAATCTGGATGCCATTCTGCGTTGAACACAGGAGGTCAGATACAGCAAGTAATCAGGAAAGCTAATAGAATGTTATGGGTTTATTGTTGGGGAATTGAATGTAAGACTAGGGAGATAATGCTTCAGTTGTACAAGGCATTGGTGAACCACAGCTGGAGTACTGTGTACTGTACTGGTCACCATACTTACGGAAGGCTGTTAATGAATTGGAAGCAGTTCAGAAAAAGTTTACTGGACTATTACCTGAAATAAGCGGATTGCCCTATGAGGAAAGGCTAGACAGTCTAGGCTTGTATCCTCTGGAGATTAGAAGAGTCAGGGGTGACTTAATTGAAAGATATAAGATCCTGGGGGGACTTGGCCAATTAGATGTTCAAAACTTGTTTCCTCAGGTTCAGAAAAGATATAAAAGGATGTTGCCAGGGTTGAAGGGTTTGAGCAATAGGGAGAGGTTGAATAGGCTGGGGCTATTTTCGCTGGAGCTTCAGAGGCTGAGGAGTGACCTTAGAGGTTTATAAAATCATGAGGGTGAATAGCCAAGGTCTTTTCCCCGCAATAGCCAAGTCCAAAACTGGAGGGCATAGGTTGACGGCGAGATCGGAAAGATTTTCAAGGGACTACTTTTTCACGCAGTGGGTGGTGTCTGTATGGAATGATTTGCCAGAGGCAGTGGTGGTGGCTGGTACAATTACAATATTTAAAAGGCATCTGAATGGGTATATGAATAGGAATGCTTTGGAGGGATATGGGCCAAATGCTGTCAAATGGGAGTAGATTAATTAAGAATATCTGGTCCGCATGGATGGACTGAAGGGTCTGTTTCCATCCTGTATGATTCTGATTTTTGTGGGAATATCTAGAACTAGGAGTCACAGTTTAAAACTAATAGGACTCCCATTTTAAAAAGTTGGTGAGAAATCATTTTTTTTCTCTCAAACGGTTGAGAGCCTTTGGTATTCCTTTCCTCAAAAGGCAGAGGATACAGAATCTTTAAATGCCTTTAAAACAGTGGAAGATAGATCCATGGTTACCAAGGGCGATAAAAAATTCCTGGAGATGTGCAGAAATGTAGGGTTGAGGGTAAAATCGGATCGGCCATGATCTTATTGAATGGCAGAGCAGGCTCGAGTGGCTGAGTGGCCTACTCTTGTTCCTTGTTCCTTGTTCATTGTTCATTGTTCAATGTTTATAGTTCGAAAAACAAACAGTGGCAAGTATGTAATTCACAGCAGATACGCTCATGTAATTTGGAAGCTTTTAAAGACAGTGGAAGGTCGCATGGAGCAAGATTTTGGTGAATTTTGGTTTTCAATACAAACAATTGCTTAATATTCATCTTGGAATATATTTGCTAACAGAGACTTAGCAGTTCATCGAAATTTCATTATTCATTATTCATTTTCCAGGTAGATCCACATTTCATTTTGTAGTGTTTGTGATTGTTTTTCAATTGCGCAGTACTGCAGATTGTTTTAACACCTGCAGGTGGCAGTCTTAGCTCAAATTTGGCAATAGTTGTGAACTAATATTCAATGTGATTGAAGTAAAAAATCGCCCCTTTGAGTCAGCAGATCCAAAGATCCAATAAAATACAAGTGAAATGTAAATGAATCTGGGGTAACTAATGTGTGAACTAATTCCCTGAAAACTTAATTTGAAATTTCAAATGCATAATCCGACAAATCAAACATTTGGATATACAATCTGAAATTACCAGAATGTTTAATTCAGTATATTAAGAATAGAAATCTCTTTCACTCCCTCCGCTGTTATCATTATCATCATTTTAAGCATTTTTTAAAAAAAAATCTTTTCCCCCTACTCTGTACACTGGAGTCTCATGGACTGAGGTCTCTGCCAATATTATTGTGTACTTGCTAGGAGCTGTTTCTTTCTCTTTATTTTCACTTCACTGTAAAGAAATGGCTCATCTCTGCTTAATGCTTCCCCATGAACAATTCCCGCTTGGAGATTGGCAATGGAGCCTTCATAGGCATGTTCTCTCGTTTCTACACGTATTATATTTCAAATCAAAGCAGAAAAGATAAAAGTACATATATTGTCAGTGGGTAGCTGTAGAATTAAAAATAATTGCTTATGGCATTTAAATGTATATTTATCAGAGCTGAAAAGACTTATCTGTGCAAGAAAATGGCAATTAAGAATTGACCAGCGTAATTTTGTATTTTTATTTAATATTCTCAACATTTGTAGTTTCTTTTAATATTTACATGTAATTTAGTAAAATTTACCAACTAATTTCTAAACTCATTGCAAGCCTCCCTTTGAGATTAAAAATATTATTTTTAACTGGTTCGTAAATAGAACTTCAAACTTTCCCTAGTTTTGAGTTTAACAATAAATCTCTTCCACAGTATGACTTTTGTGCCTTCTGTGTATTTGCCATACTGATATAACCAATATCTGAATCTAGATCAGAATGTATGGTAATGTCTATGGTAATGTCTAAGCTAATTGTAAGTCATGGACTATCTTAAACAGAGTCCATTGACTATGAAATTGCATTTCGAGACACCATTTGTTCTCAATGCTGTTGGAAAAATAAGAAGTGTGACATTGTCAGACTTTTATGGCAGGCACAACTACTAGAAAGGTGGTGATTGAAGGATAGGCTGTGGCAGTGATCAGAAACTGAATTTGCATTTTCCAGGACAACTTTCATATTTGAAGCTTAAAGTGTTGAGACCTCATGATGCTAATTCTCAAGAGTGCCACTAGTCAATAAAAATCTTACCTGATCTTACTGTCTATTCAATTTGGTGTTAAATCCTTCAAAGATTCACCATCCAGGACAAAGCTGCCCGCTTGATTGGCACCACATCCACAAGCATCCACTGCAGCAGTGTGTACTGTCTACAAGTTGCAGTGCAGAAATTCACCAAAGATCCTTAGACTACACATTCCAAAATCACAACCCTTCCATCTAGAAGGTCAAGGGCAGCAGATACGTAGGCACACCACCACGTGCAAGTTGCCCACCAAGCCATTGACCATTCTGACTTGGAAATATATCACTGTCGCTGGTCAAAATCCTGGGATTCCCTCCCTAAGGGCATTGTTGGTTTACCTACAGCACATGGACTGCAGTTCATCACCACTTTCTCAAGAGTAACTATGGACATGCAATAAATGTTGTCTTAGCCAGTGAAGCCCATGTACCATGAATGAATTTTTAAAAAAATGTCAACTATTAACTTGCATTCTATTGTATCCATCCATAATACTTCAAAAAGATTGATTTTTTTGCCACACATGAAGCTCTAGTATTAACTATTGGTAATAACACCAAGCGTATGCAAAAAATGTAGCGGAATCCGTATACCTGGCTAATCTTTTTAGATACTTCTAACGGCTCTTAATTTCAATATCCTACTTCATTTCTAAAGTTGAAGAATGTGTTTTCTTTACATGGGAGGCCTTGAATTGAAAAGGGAAACTAATTATGACACGTTTACATTTAAGTTGGTAGTGGTGGGGCTCCTGAACCAGAGACCTGTGACCTCTGAGTGCTGCTGTCTTCTATTCACCTTGGTGCTATCTCTTCAGATCAAGATTCATTGGAGGCTAGAGACCAACGATTAATGCTGCAAGGCAATGGAATCTGCCTGTACATATGTACAGATAATACGACCTAATATTAACTTGCAAGGCCCACAACATTATGGGTCTCCCATTGTTGTTGGGACTGTGGAGATATAATATGGACTTTCTGCTTCAAGATAAATGTGCCCACATTTAATCATTGAGAATCATGGCCACAAGCCTTTTTTGAGTTAGTTAAGAATTCTACAGGTCTTTTTCTATTTCTTTTGTACAGCACTAATTATCCCTGTCACACACTATTAAGAAAGAGTTGACAGGAAATAATAGTTCACAACCAACCGGCAATGGAGCGAGACATGCAGGAACCTCTAGTGCCACATGAACTCAGGAAGGATCGCTTTTCATTTCCTCCTGACTCCAGTGTATTTAAGGAGAAGAATGCCTGGCTTGAATTTAAAAGAACAGGATAAGATTCTTTCGGCTTTCTCTGCCTTGTGACAGAATAGTAAATACTGTTGGTTTCCTGATGGGTAGCTCATCTCAGCTGGATTCTTTCAGTTCAAAATGAACTTGTTTTGGCCACTAAAGGGCTTACCATTGGCTAGAAACTCATGCAGTATTTAGAAGAATTTGTTGTCAATGTCAGTTTCCTTTGCTGCTTTTATTAAGTTATTAGCTGTTGTTTACACACAGTGTTTATTGATTTAAGCGAATACTTTTATATCTAAAATGAGTTCTACCTAACTTGTTGCTGCTGTATGGTGAGCTATATTTGTTAGAATTTTGGCAACGAAGCATTGACAACATTTTGAAACTTGCTTCAAAAAATTATCAGTGATTACTTGCATTTGTCTATGACAATTGATGAAAAATGAATGTAAATGCTCATTGTTAGCCCTCTAATATGTTGCAGCCCTTGACACTTGTTAAATATCCTGCACGTAACAATATCCTTGTTTCTTATGGCAGTTGTATTCTTGAGGCTTCTTTTAAAACAGTGTTTCCAAAAAGAAAAACAAATCTTCATGTGGCTAAATCTGTATCTTTTAACAGAATGGGCATACATTTCCTACAAATTAAAAATAAATTTGACAAATAAATATAATTACCCTCCAACATGGCATTCCATCTGTATTTTCTCATTTTCCTAGATAAAATGGTAGTGGTTCTTGTTAAGTAGAATTGTTCTACCAATGAATGAAAAATATGTAGAAAATCTTAGTGGCCGACACACCCAAAGGTTTTAGGACTATTATGTGAAAAGGAAGGCTGTTGTATGAAAGATAAAGCGGCTTCATTTGCCTGAGTTAGGGAACCACTTATGCAAATACTCATGCTATAATGGTGCCTGAATCTTGCTGCAAAAGTGAATGGCTTTTTGGTTGGATTGAATCCTGTTTTGTACTCAGACTTCTTTATCCAGTGTCTGTGAGGAGGCCATGTCCTCTAGTGTTTGATAAGTAATTATTTGTATACACAATTCTTTTTGTAGAGTTGTTAATTATTGCATTTCTTGCCATTGAAAACATGAGCTTCTAAATGTTCAAAGGCACATGTAGAATTATTTTTAAGTTGCTGACCTTTTGAAAATAATATTCTTCGTCTGTTGCCTCATGGTAATCATTGTTTATTAATTTATGTTCAAACCATCTATAAAAGTTTAGCAAAGAAGCCATTCGACCCACAGTTTATCAAGCTTCCCTTCCCCAGTCACAACTCTTTTCTAACCCATGCCACCTCTTGCACTATTGTGACCCCTACATAAGATCAATACCTTTTTTTACTCTCTTTCTCACTCTCTTGTCAGATTTATTAATATCACTGCAGCTCTCAATTTGCTTTCATGTGGATAACATTGTCGGGATGACCCTGAGAAACGTCACATGTTTTAACTTGTACATCTGGTGAACGCAAAACTGTGGCAGAAGTTAATGTGGAGCGCGAGTTAGTACCACACTACAAGCAAATAACGCTTTTTTTAATTTAATTTTGTATCTTTGAATGAAATTCATTTTACTTTAACAAAGAAAAGAACAATGAAAGTTTTTATTCTCACTGTGAATTGCATTTATCAGCAACCATGTTTAGGTATTCCTCTTAACAAAATTTTCAGAAATATGGTGCAGCTAAATAGACAAGCCTCTCAGTTCTCACTGTAGCTAACCTCTGAAAAGTATATGAGAACAGCCCAGAGGGATGGCACAACTAATTCACTCTCCCTACTCTTCAAACGACACATCCCACGCTAAAACATTTCTTTTGTAAGTTTTCTTCAAGTTTTGTAAACTAATATGTTGTCAAGTTTCTATTAAAGTTTTTGTATCATCTAAGCATTGACCCTTCCTTTCTTAATTGCCAAATGCATATGTGTTACTCTGCAAATATTAGTAATTGAGAAAAAGCTGAATTGGTAGATGTAAGGGATCAAATTCTTTTCTGCAAGAATGCTCATGTTTATAACATTACTCCCAATATGTAAAGGTAACTCCTGTAGATTTGTATGAGAACTCATGAATCATTAGCCATTTCTTCTTTCTTCTGTGAGAATGTACGGTTAAAGTCAAAGCAATAATTTGAATCATTCTTTGGAATTAATTTTGTTTCTGAAATGTGACCTGCTAGCCTGCAGAGGTGTACTTCATTACCTTTACATTAGGTGGTGCTGTTAAACCAGCATTCTCATGGCCAATTGTTTGGTCACTGATCAAATCTAAAGCAGATGTCTTAATTCTTCAAGACCTCTTGTATAAGTGTAGAAGTAATATCTGGAATCGGTGCTATATTAACGTTTCTTTCTGTTATGAATGAGGAAGTATGGCTTGGGTAATAGCTTGAAGGAATTGGGAGTAGTGGTGTGACATTCTTTCAGATGAATAATGGTCAATCTAGTCTTCAGTCTTCTGAGCATTTAAATGTATATTAGTATATGCATTTTTGAGGATCTGTTTTGTAGTAAACATTTATATTTAGATTAAATGTCAAGGTGTGTTTGTGACATTTAATTCACAAAATAATTCATTTAGTTCATTGGAATTTTACAGATGTCCAAAGCTACATGTGTTTTTAAACTTTTTTTTCTATTCTGGCATTGAATTTTGCATTTTGTATGATGTATTTCGTATCAAGTTTGCATTTGGGGTCATATGAGTTTTGAGGTAACATGTCAATTTAGGTTTTTAGAAAATGTCTTTTGAAGTTTGTTGAGAATGTTGTTTGCGATGCTACACATTTTTGAGTAGCAGTGACATTGATCACCAATCGTTTTTCTAAAGACATTGGTAGTTGCAAATGACAAGTGACCATTTCCTCACCAACTAGAATAATAGAACACTGAATTTGTTGTTAGGATGGTGGTGGTGTTGGGTTTATGGTTTCATTTTGTCTGCATATAGCCACTTTCTAAAGACCATGCTATGAAGTAACGTTAGTGTACACTGAGGTTTCTTTTAGCTTAATTCACAAAGAATGGATAAATGGGTATGAATTTGATGTGATTTTCTATTCCTTTCTCTAAAATATGGAGATTTTAGTGACAGTCACTGAATATGTGTATACTTTCTTTAAACTGGAAAGCAACTTCATTTTAAAGTTGAAATAATGGATGCACATAACTAAAAATAAAACATGCAGGATAATATTTAAAAGGAAGTCTGACTTTATTGTACAAATTGACAATATTATGTGATTTGTAAAGTGTCCTCCAAAACTTGACTATAGTTATGTAAATTTTTGATCAGTTTTGCATGAAACTGTTTTGGTTAGAATACTTGTAATAATTTAATGGAGAAAACATTTTGTATTATAATCAATAATCAAAAGTCACATTGTTTACATGCAGCATCTTAGTTTTTTTTCAGTAGTGTATTGCTGAGGGCATATTTACTGTAGAGTTGCTCAACCTGAATTTATTTTACTGTGTTTGATGTAAATTTGTCATTCCTTTAACAAGATTGTCACAATAATGCTGATCTTTCTGAGATGTAATACTATATTTTATTCCAGTGTAGATTTCTGTTCTCCAGCTAACACTGTAAGTGTATCTTAGTAACTTGCAGATAAGAATGAGTTGAAACATTGTGAATTTCCAAAGGGCCTGATGATTATAATTTTGCATGAGCATCTGAAAAACAGACAAATTCAGACAAACTCAGTAAATTATGTTAATGATTGTTGGCCTTCCCTGGTGCTGCTTTGTTGTGGGAGAAATTTAGGGAATGGAATGGGTTAAAAATTAAACCTGAGAGTACCAGAAAAAGAACTTCGCCTAGCAGTAGTTTAATAAAGTGAGCCGACTAAAAGCTCTACCCAGAGATTGAAATCGGAATCCAGTATACCAACAAAAATGTACTGGGGCAGATCCATCCGGTCCAGCACTTTTTGATTTAGGATTGCAACATCAAAGAATATAAATCAAGGTTCTTCTAGTAGAGGTCAACTTCAGTGTAATGCTATTATTTCAGTTACATTTGAGGTAGGTAGAGTGGGGAGGTGGATGGAGAAGAATCAGTTGTTTCAGCGCTTCTAAGATATATGATTTTCCTTCATCATTCTGTCTTCACCCCTGGCAACATTGGGTTAGCCAGATTTATATCTTTTCTAAGTAATCCTTTGGTGAAATGGAGCTGTCTGTATTTTACTAAAAAAAGAAGAGTTTATAGTGCTGTTGTAAATTGTCTCGGATCACTAGTGAATTATATTCAGATTTTGCGAGACTAATATGCAGAGTCGTCTTATTCTTGCCCCTGCAATTGTTTTTCAAAAAGAGCTAGATCAGTTTCACAATAGTTTTCCATCTACCAACTGATATTGCTGCTGATATACCCTTCCAATATTATCTCTACAGCTCTTATCTCTCTACGTTTCACTCACTGGAGGCTATCAGTTTTTGTAGTCTTCAATATTTCTTCAGAAGAACGTCCACATAATTTAAAAAGACTATTTTATTTACAAAGATAAGAGCTTTGGGATCAATGTGGTCAGAATTTATTTTTGCTTTGTATCAAGTTCATGCCCTGATTTTGGAAAGGACTAATACTTAGAATTTAACTGCATATCCTGACTTAGAACTGGCGTAAGGAGTCCAAATTTCCTTAGAAAATACTTAGTCTCTACATAATCAGACATAATACTTTTCCCCTTTTGATCTTGAATCTGGCACATAGTTTGAGAAAATATTAAAATGAATTTTACATGTGTATTTCATTGCTCTAATGTTATGTTTACATGTTAATGTTACTACAGTGTTTTACTGTTTGATCAATAGAGGTGATTAGTGGGGATAATAGTGTCATAGACAGCATAGGTGCTATAGATTGCAGAAAAGGCGTGCGTATAAAGTTATAGGAGCAACGTTTCATACTTAATTCCATTTGTTTAGTGCTACTAATTATTTATTTTTGTTCATTCACGGGTTGAGGGCATCACTTGCTAGGCCAGCATTAAATCCCGAAGTTAAGAATCAACCACATTGCTTTGGGCCCAGGGTCACATATAGGTCAGACTGGGTAAGGAGGGCAGATTCCCTCCCCAAAGGATATGAGAGAACCAGATGGATTTTTCCAACAATTGATAATGGTTTCATGGTCATCATTAGACCTTCAATTCCAGATTATTATTGAATTCAAAATTCCCCCTCTGGACTAACAGTCCAGTGGATAATACCACTAGGCTGTTACTTCTTTTGATTCATTATCTATTATTCATCATTGAGTTTAAAAATAATAATTTATATTTCTCAGACAACTTACCCACAATTGGGGTGAGAGAGAAAGTTATTGAGCACCAAACTGAGATCACTAATTTGTTCGTTTTTGGGAGTAAACTAATTAACTAAGTTTTCGTTGGCCATTTAATTTTCTGAGTGCCTTCTTCCAATTGTTCATTAATGGGGTTTAGTCATCCCTGGTGAGGCTAATATTTAATGCCCATATCTAACTGCCCACCTCTGATCTTGAAAGGCTGTAGTGCATTGATATAGTGTTGCTGTTAAGGAAAGAGTTCCATGATTTTGATCCAGTGATACTAACGTGTGACTATGTATATTGCTAAGTCAGAATGGTGTGTGCAGTGGTGTTGCAGGGCCTCCTGCCCTTGTCCTTCTCAGTGGTAGTAGTTGGGGATTTGTAAAGTTCTGTTGAAGAAGCCTTAATGAGTTTTTGCATTGCATCATGTAGGTGATACACACTGCTGCTGCTGTGCATCACGGAGAGGGTAAATGTTTAGTGCAGCAGATGTGATGCCAATCAAGCGGGCTGTATAGCCCTGGATAATATTGAGCTTCTTGAATGTTGCTGGAACTACATCTATCCAGGCAAGTGGAATATATTCCACCACATTCCTGACGTGTGCCTTGTGGAGACTTCGGTGAGACATAAACTGAGTCTCCCAGCGCAGAATACCTAGTCTCTGATTAGCAGAGCAGGTTACAGTATTTATATCAGAGATAAGGGTCTCGGCCCGAAACGTCAAGTTTTCCTGCTCCTATGATGCTGCTTGGCCTGCTGTGTTCATCCAGCCCCACGCCTTGTTATCTACAGTATTTATATGGTTGGTTGGTCTTCCAGCATATTTAAGCTATTTGACTGTAGGCTATTACAGCTAAGAGGATCCAATTCTATAGTCCTGTTTCATATGAGTTTCTACAGTTATCTGTGGTTTGTGAAGTGGAAGTATGAGCATAGATGTTTTATCCCTTCAAAGCTAAAGATATGTAGCGTCTGTCTGAGGCATTTTTGGTGGACTCATTATTCACACCGTGGATTGTATCAACCCGTCAGCCTGTTAAGAGACATATAAAAATTGATTTCATTTAAGGATAATATGAAGCTTTTCATTCTGCATGGGAAAAAGTGTATTGTCATAGAATCCCTACAGTGTGGAAACAGGCCCTTTGGCCCAACAAGTCCACACCGACCCTCAGAACATCACCCAGACCCATTATCCTATAAACCCATCTAATCTACACATCCCTGAATACTTGGGGCAACTTAACATGGCCAATTCACCTAGCCTGCACATCTTTGGACTGTGGGAGGAAACTGGAGCACCCGGAGGAAACCCACACAGACACGGAGAATGTGCAAACTCCACACGGACAGTCGCCCGAGGGTGGAATCGAACCCGGGTCCCTGGCGCTGTGAGGCAGCAGTGCTAACCACTGAACCACCGTGCCGCCCCATAGTATCCCTACGTGTGGAAACAGGCCCTTCGGCCCAACAAGTCCACACCAAACCTCAGAGCATCCCACCCAGACCCATCCACCTATAACCCACCTTATCTACACCTCTCTGAACACTACGGGCAATTTAGCAAGGCCCAGCTACCTAACCTGCACATCTTTGGACTGTGGGAGGAAACTGAAGCACCCGGAGGAAACCCACGCAGACATGGGGAGTATTAAAATGCATATAAAGACATATAAAAATATGAAAAGGTTGTTTTGTTTGTTTTCTAAATTATCCTAATAAATGCAAGATGCAAACTTTGACAAAGTGTCTTTTTTGAGCAATACTCAAGTTCTGACAACTGCATTATTGCCGCTGGTGTGCTTCACAGCCATCAATTTCTTTGGCAAAACACCCATAATGCTGTCCTGGTTTTCAGGTTATAGAGCTTTCTATGTGAATTTACTGTAGATATAGTTGATCAGGAGTTTCGTTCAAAATAAACTTGGTGGAAATGTTCAGCTTTTACCTGAAATGTTAACTCTGTTTCTCTCTCCACAAATGTTCGTAGGGTTGAAGAGTTTGAGTTATAGGGAGAGGCTGAATAGGCTGGGGCTATTTTCCCTGGAGCATTGGAGTTTGAGGAGTGACCTTATATAGGTTTACAAAGTCGTGAGGGGCATTGATAGGGTGAATAGTCAAAGCCTTTTCACCAGGGTAAGGGAGTCCAAAACGAGAGGGGAAGGATTTAAGAGTCCTAAGGGGCTACTTTTTCACGCAGAGGGTGGTGTATGTATGAAATGCTAGATGAAGTGGTGGAGACTGGTACAATAACAACATTTAAAAGGCATCTAGATGGGTATAGGAATAGGAATAGGAAGAGTTGAAGGGATATGGGCCAAATACTGGCAAATGGGGCTAGACTAATTTAGGGTATCTGGTTGGCATGGACAAATTAGACCGAACGGTCTGTTTCTGTGCTGTGACTGTCTGTGACTGTCAGTATTTTCAGAATTCTCTTTATTTCAGATGACCAGCGTCTGCAGTGTTTTACTTTTGTAATTTTTTTTGGTTTTACTGTAATTTTTTTGAACGTTCCTTTAAAATAAATATTATCCCCAATGAGTTCCCTCTGTACTTTATAATTCTTTGAATGGAGTTTTACGGCAAGAGGGTAAATGATGTTATAAGTTTGACAAATATTTGCAATTGCAGATTCTTAAATCTGCTGTTCCTAATGTACGTAATGGTAGTTGAACAAATTGAAACTCACGTTTGCATATTCAGGAGAAAATTTGTGCTTTCCTTGTGTACTGATTGTTTCTGATAATTTAGATCAATTTTACTTTGGAATGTTCTTGAGCAATTTGGATTAAATTTGAGTCAAACGTGATATTGGCAGAGTGAGCAGATTTTTCAGGATAGACTTCTAGATCGCATGCTGTGCCCATGTTTTAGGAAAACTGCCTTTTTGTGTTCCCAGGCATAGGGGGTTGCATACACATTTCTTTGATGAAGAACGATAATAGCCATAGTTTGTAGTCTTTCATTTCAAAGATTAAATTGTTTTAACTTTCCTCTCACCAGTTCGAATTTCTGGTGGATAATACTTCAAAAGTTTGTCCTTCAGGTTAGAGCAAATCAGAAGTTCATTGGACATTTCACTGGTTTGTAACATGTTTATGTAAAATAACAAATATTGAATTATACACCTCTAAAGTTTTGGAGTAGATTTGTAGCTCGGGTTGTGGGTGTTGAGGTTGGTTGGCTTGCCAGGCTGGTTTGTTGTTCCGCAGATGTTTTGTTACCATGCTTGGTAACATCCTCAGTGCAGCCTCTAATGAAGCGTCGGTGTGTTTTCTTTCCCGGCTTTTAAACTCTGGGGTACGTTGCGATGGATTCCCTCACTTCCGAGTTTCCTCTGTAGTGGAATGTATATGGGGTCGTGTTCAATGTGTTTATTAAAAGCCTGCTTCGTGGAGTGCCATGCTTCCAGGAATTCTCGTGCTTGTCCCTGCCTAGCCTGTCCCAGGATCTTGGTGTTGTCCCAGTCGAAGTCATGGTTCTCCTTGTCCATGTGGATTGAGATGAGTGCGTATTGGTCGTGTCTTTTTGTAGCCAGTTGGTGTTCATGTACTCTTGTTGTTAGTTTCCTTCCTGTTTGTCCGATGTAGTGTTTCTCGCAGTCTCTGCAGGGGATCTTGTAGATGACATTGGTCCTGTCCATGGCGGGGAGTGGGTCTTTAGTTCGGGTGAGCACTTGTCATAGGGTTGATGTGGGTTTGTGTGCCACTCCGATGCCCAGCGGTCGTAGAAGTCTTCTGGAATTATACACCTGTTGAACTATTGTCCTGTCCAAACTTGGTATACTTCAAACCAAATTTTGAAAATTAATATTACCCTGTTGAAAATAAACAAATGTCTTCTTTGAAGGAAAACAGCCCAGTGTACAGTAACAAAAGTGCACTGTTATCTTTACAAGCTTTAATAATTAGTTCAGGTTAACTTTTGTAATTTTGAAATAACAAAATGGTAGATTTGGTGTTTAGAATCTCCTCCTATTTTCTTCATCATTGGTGTCGGAATGAAAAACTATAACCTTAATTTGGTTTTGACCCTGTACTGAATAGCATGAACTTTCTTACCTTTCTTAACTATGACTTGATCTTCAGTTAATGGTTGTTGAAGAGTCAAGTAGCTGGGGCTTCTTGATTTTGTTTATCAGTACTTGGAGCATGAGTAAGCTTCAGCAGGTGTCAAAATCTCTGTAGCCAAGTGTGCTAAGAGTCTGTGTGATTATTTGTTTTCAGGGAGCATTTGCTCAGTGACCAATTCATTCTCTACAGCTTCAACACTGTTTGTTTATTAGAATGGATTGGCTAAAAAGGTTATTTGCTCATCACAGGTTTGGTTACGAGGCTACTACAATATTTTGCCATTCTGGCTTCTGCTCAGCTGAATCTATCCACCCAGCAGTAATTGCATTGACTTTTTTTTTCAGTAATATTCTGGCTTCCCCCTAACTTTGGTACTGTCTAAAAGCAAGTTTAGCAAAGCATTTTTAACCAGAGAAGTTTATTGAGAAAAGTTTTGGTAATGGGAAAAAAATTGATATTTTTCAATAATGAGCATACAGGTTAAGAGGAAAAGTTGGAATATTAGCACAAAACTTTCTTTCCACTGAAAGATGTTCACATTATGTGTTACAAAATGCATTCTTTTTAGTCATTTTAGTATTTGCAAAGCCCATACTTCAAACGAAAAAATGGTATACTGGAAATCTGGCAATCACCTTTATACTGCCCCAATATTTTCAATTCTTTTCCCTTACTAAAGAATAATAAGTTGCCTATGTGTAGTGACTATTGAGAAAAGAGGCAATGTTACAATAGTGATTTGCATTTAGTATTCACATGTTTCACCATAGCATGAGAACAGTTGTCTAATCAAGCAAGAAGGATGAGGAGCAAATGTTGGTGACTGTGCAGAATCGTTTTCACAAGTAGTGAGGCAAATTATTTACTGGTTAGAAAGCGTAGATTCCTCTGAAAGTACATTGGTTAGAAAGATCACAGAAGAATTGCTTTATCTACTTTTTTTAAACAATGTCCAAACAAACTTTGGATCAAATTTGCGTGAATTCAAAGATCGCTTCATACCCACAGGAACTCTCTTTTTATTGCTAAATTGGAACTTTTCCTTGGGAATAAAAGAACATTGAGTATACAACGTGAATATCTGAAATGCACAAGAGTGAAGAATGAAATAGAGCTGTTGAGAAAGTGTTAGGGTGAATTTTATGCCCCTTCTACAGGTTTGTTATCCTCTTTTGTATTTTGTTGTAGCCTTGCTCGGTTTTAATCTTCCCTCACCACCCCCCCCAATATTTCCCCTGATTGACTATGTGGCACTGAGAACAGACAGAATATTGCTGTATTCTTAGAAATCTTTATATTTTGCCCCTTTAAAATTAAAATAAGATCAACAATTTGTAGAGTAAAGTTACCACAAAACACTTGTTGGCACCAAATACTGACAGCCATGCTGTTAAAGTTTTTGTTAATTTGTGCAGCACACAACAATTAAATGAACACTGAATTAGTTAACAGATGATCCAGTGTTTTTAAAAAGTTTACATCAAGTCTGGGGCTCTTGTTTTGCAATGGCAGTCTCTATGTCTGAGCCAGAAGGCCCTGGTTCAAGTCCAACCTGTTCCAGCACTGTGCAATAACATCCCACGCAGGTTGCCTGGAAAATATCTACATAAGAACTTAACATATTGGTAAAAGGGCTTCTAAGCTGAATAATCAAGGTTTTTGCAATTCATTAACTTTTTAAAATTTATTTAACAGGGACAATTATCATTGGAAAAGTTAAAATTGTGACTTATATGTGGAGATTTTAAAGTTTAGTCTTTTGTCAATTATTCATTTAAATGGACTTTACTAGATTTTAAAATTTGCCACTGCCTAATACAATTAAAACACTGCAGATGCTGGAAATCTGAAATTAAAAAATATGCTGGAGAAACTCAGCTCATCCAGCAGCATCTGCGGAGAGAGAAACAGAATGTTTTGAGTCTGTTATAACTGTTCTGAAGAAGAGTCATATCAGACTCAAAACTCAGTTTCTCTCTCCACAGATACTGCCAGACATGCTGAGTTTCTCCTGCTCTTTCTGTTTTTATTTCAAATATATTGGGTGGTTTGGTTCGGTAAACTAATGGTGGATAAGCTTTGAAATAACTTGAGAAGTGGAGACTAAAGGTATTTAAAACTATTATGACAAAGAAATCCAGTGTCATAACCCTAAATAACTTAATTAGCTGGTTAACTTGCTAATTCTTTGTACCTTAATACTTGACTTCTAAAAGTGAAATATTGAGTAGGAAGGCAAAGCGCAGAATATTGGCCAGATTGCTGTTTGTCTTGTACTACCTGGCTCCCTGACTTTTGTAAAATAAGCCATTATTAATATAGCCGCTTGACTAATCATGGTAGCAAAGTTGCTACCAATAGTCAGTCGTTGTCAAATTGCAAATCATCTTTGAAGCACATAGTAGCTTATCTCATTGACATGTAAATTTTAAGTGAGAAAGTTTAGATCCACTTTTAAATGTGCAGTTGGTTTCCCCTGTCCAGCCTTCTGCTCATTTCTAGTTGCTTAGTCGAAACAGTTACCTTGGTTACTGCGATAACAAGGCGTAGAGCTGGATGAACACAGCAGGCCGAGCAGGAAGGCTGACGTTTCGGGCCTAGACCCTTATTCAGAAGAAGGGTCTAGGCCCAAAACGTCAGCCTTCATGTTCCTCTGATGCTGCTTGGCCTGCTGTGTT
>JAHRHZ010000046.1:7372605-7408973 GCA_024137785.1 Ginglymostoma cirratum
CCCTTCTTCAGAATTTCTGATGAAGGGTCTAGGCCCGAAACGTCAGCCTTCCTGCTCCTCTGATGCTGCTTGGCCTGCTGTGTTCATCCAGCTCTACACCTTATTATCTCAAATTCTCCAGCATCTGCAGTTCCTACTATCTCTGAAACCTTGGTTACTGTGAATGGTGCTAGCTTTTATAGCCTACTGTAAACAGTTCCTCACTTGGCCTTGAATAAGGGTCATTTTGTGTCTTGCAGAACACAATTAGCTGGTGATTTCAAAGTGTGTGCTGCATTGTGTACAAAGATTTTCATCCAGTTTACATGCACAATGTTGCTTTTTGAATACTTTGTTAGGTTATGTAATGTTTTTCTCTGAAGATTTACGTTGATATTCACTAGTAAAAGAATGTACTACGACTGTTGACAAAATGGCATTTCATTTAAATGTTCGCCCAGTACCCTCAAATTATTTTCATCAAAGCTGTCAGGGATTGTTTTTCGACCTCCCAGTCAATTTCATGCTCAATTGTAATAGCCTTATAATTGGATGATCTTGATCACAACCAGATGACCCAAACTATCCAGCAGTACTTATGAATTATGCATGTGTGGAGCATTTATTTCAGAATGTTTGAGCAAGTTCGATTAAATAAAAACTTAAGTGCATAAATGAAGGGTAATGACTAGGGTTTGGACTTTCCAATGGCCAGATAATCGTTTCTGAAGTGTAGATAAAAATTATTCATGGGGATCCTGCAGAATCTTCATCGTAGCAGACTCTGAAGGAATCGGCCAGGAAATTGATCTTCCATTGGGCAATTCCTGTAGGCCTGGAACCCTCTGTAAGTATCCTTTTAAGTTGGAGAATTTGGAGAGTTTTGTTACAGTTAGTAAATAGCTACTCAGGAAATATTAGGCTATTAAATACCTAGTCTAACTCCTGACTAATAAATTAACTGCCCTTCACGAATACTTCAAAAACCCTAAATGCATTCCTCAGGCTCTGACCTCCACCACCCCACCCCTTGCTCGGGATCCAACATCTGCTGTCCCTCAAGACCTGACACTGAACTGATATTGCCACTCCAACATACCCTAAACACACCATCACTTACCTTTCCACCTTGCATCCTGGTGACTATCCATCTGAAACTGTTTCCTGGCACCCTGCCCCAGCCCCCTAATCCCTACCCATTTGTGACCCTATTTCCCTGCATCCCTATCATCCTGATACACTAACTTCTCCACTTGCTCATGTACTTACCTTTTTACAGGAGTTGTGAATGTGGCTGCCTGTGATGCATGAGCTTTAAATTTCAGAATACAGCAACCAACTGTTGTGAAAAAGGGAACACAATTTGCTTTCTCCTGACTGTTCGACACTATGAGGGACTTGTCAGAATGAAAGTATGTTTCTACATTTGATTGGAATCTCCTTTCAGAAATGCTGAGCTCTTTTGTTTAGTAACAAAAATAATCTGTGCGAGATTGCCGCTTTTTGGAAAATCTGTTCCTAGGTTTCTTCCCCGTACTGTAGTGACTTTGATTTTATCCAGTTTATGTTTTTGTTTATTATGATCTACTAAAATCTAAAGGGTAAAATCAAGGATAACCTGTTGCATTAATGTTGTTTTATCCTATGTAGTCTTGTAGTGACTTCTTTACTGACTCTGGTTTCTATTTGCTTGTAGATCAGTAATTTTAAAATATCATTTGTTTGTGTCATATTGAAACCATAAGTACTACTAATAAGATATTTTGTTTTTTTAACAAATCTATGGAAGACCTTCTGTATTTATTTGACTCTTGTATCTAACACAGATGCAGATTTGCCAGATTTTGTTTTACTTGAAATGACCTTTTTGGCAGTATTATTGCCTGTATCAGTAATAACTATGTTTACTGTTTATGTGAATCAAGCCCATTTAATTCCAGTGATTTGAGCTGCCTTTATATTTCAGTTGTGTTGACAGAGATTTGCCACTTTACCCCCTGTTTGATCTTTTCAAAGGCCTGCTGTTAATGATAGTATTGGAAGCACTCTTTACTCAATCTTGCATTTATTTACAGAGTGAAACATTACAAACATGGAATACCAACCTCAATCATACAACAGTTTGAATAAGTGTCTCCTTAAATGTGCTCAGTTAAAGCCCAAATTAATGCCATCTACTACATAATTAAGCATAATTGTAATGCAATTAATATTCCTTTCCAGTAGTTTAGGAATACTGTTTTATGCATAACTAATCTCGTAAAATTTACTTGAAAAGTATGTTGTCAGTTTTCTCTCTGTATGAGGTGTCAATGAAGTATCTGATCAGTTCTGGAGATAGTAGGAACTGCAGCTGCTGGAGAATCTGAGATAACAAGGTGTAGAGCTGGATGAACACAGCAGGCCAAGCAGCATCAGAGGAGCAGGAAGGCTGACGTTTCGGGCCTAGACCCTTCTTCAGAAAATTTTACAGATGACATTCCTGCAATGTCACTGGTTCAAGATCCTGGAATTCCCTCCCTAACAGCATTTGATTTGATTTGATTTGATTTATTGTCACATGTACAGAGATACAGTGAAAAGTGTTGTTTTGCATGCTCTACAGGCAGATCGTACCATACAAACTGCATTAGGTAGCAGAACAGAGTACAGTGTTCAGCCACGGAGAACGTGTAGAGAGAGAGACAGAGAGAGATCAGCATTGACATTTGAGAGGTCCATTCAGAAGTCTGATAACAGCAGGGAAGAAGCTGTTCTTGAATCTGTTTGTACATGTACTCAAAATTCTATATCATGTGCCCAACGGAAGAGGGTGGAAAAATGTGTAACCAGGTGGAAGGGTTCTGTGATTATGATGGTTGTTTTCCCAATGCAATAGGAAGTACAGGTGGATTCAATGATTGTAAGGCCGGTTTGCTTGATGTACTCATCTATGCTTGTGACTCTGTGTAGTTTCTTGCAGTTTTGGGAAGAGCAGTTGCCATACCACGCTGTGATGCATCCACGTAGGATGCTTTCTGAGGTGTATCTATAAAAATTGGTAAGTCTCTATGTGGACATGATGAATTACTTTAGCGTCCTGAGGAAGTGGAAGTGTGTTGTGCTTTCTTGCATCGACATGGGTGGACCAGGAGAGATTGTTGGTGATCACCACACCCAGGAACTTGAGGCTCTGGACCATCTCCACCTTAGCACCATTGATGCAAATGAGGACGTGCCCTCCACTCCTTGGTTTTGCTGACGTTGATGGAGAGATTGTTGTCTTTACACCATGCTGCTAAGCACTCAATCTCTTTTCTGTACTCTGTCTTGCCGTTGTTTGAGATCTAGCCCTGCAACAGTGGTATCATCAACAAAGTTGTAAATGCAGATGGGTGAAATTTGGCCGCACAGTCATGAGTGTATTACGAGTATAGTATGGGGCTGTGGAGGTACCAGTGTTAATGATTATTGTGGAAAAGGTGTTGTTGCCTATTCTTAATTACTGCAGTCTATGGGTCAGGAAGTCAAGGATCCACTTACAAAGGGGGAGCTGAGACCTTGGTCTCAGAGTCTGGAGATGAGTTTGTTTGGAATTATGGCATTGTGGGCTGCCAACAGCTTATGTACTGCAGTGGTTCAAGAAGACAGGTCATCGCCATCTTTTCAAAGGGAACTTGCAATGGGCAGTCAGTGTTCTTCCAAACAATGACATCCACATTCCATTAATTTTTTTACAAAGTTAAAATGCTATATAGTTGAGTAGTGACTTCAGTTACAACTACAATATGTATGCGCACACGTGGAAAGTTGCTGCCTCTGTAAACACTTACTACCATGGAAAATACTGCCAGTAGACTTGAGTCAAGGTTTTCTTTCTTGCTGAGTATTGAGGTTTCAGTTTGGGTCTGTGGGTAACTTTCAGTCTGAATGGTAAAGTTTCCACAAAATCCAAACTTTGGTTTAGATTGTAACTGAACAACTCAACGTCTGTATTTATATTCCTGCTGGGAGAAAATTGTGACTTATAATTGCTGAATGTGGTAGCTAGTATTACAAATCTAGTCATCATGGAAAGATACTGCTTTTATACTTGTGAAAATAAAAGGAAATGAAATGTCTTCAATTAATACACACACAGTGAACTCAGGGATTGTAATACTCATCAATATGGATTGGGAACTGAGGATTGAAATTTGTTACTTGATCAGTTTCTTTACCTGATTAACCTGGGATTGTTTTGCTTGACATGCATCAAGTGTCTATGATCTGAGTATTTTGGTGAGGAAGAAAGATGAAACTTGGATGTCATGACTTGTGTATGACCAAATTAACATACATCTGCACTACTTTTCGTCAACTTCCTTTTTTTTGCTGTTTGCTGATACTTTTCCTTGAGAAGATCATCATTTGTAGAAAACAATTGAAAGGTCTGATTGTTGTTTCGGTTTTGAAATAGATTAGAACATATGTGGAACTTTTGTTCTGGGGAAAGTACAGAACTTATTTTGTGGTTGAATCCGATATTTCACAGGCAATTATCTTGAATGAATTTGAAATCATTCTATTTTTAAAAACATTCTTTGTTTTTAAATATATTTTAGGTTTTCCACATCTGTTAAATAGTCAGGAAATTAATTAATTCTCAAAGGTTGTATTGACAGGATTAGGTAAAGAAGGGTGAAAACATAGTCCTATGAAGTTGAAGCATCAACATAACATTGTTGATTTTGTTTCTGTGCTGTTCTTCTTTTAATTAATGCCCTAATGAATTGTACATCTAACATAATAACTTGGAATCTTCTCACCAGTGCAGCATTCTTGTATCGATGTTCATGTTTATTTATGTAGAAATAATAAGAGAAAATAGTTTTGAGTTTGTCACAAAGGAATGTGAAGGCACCTAATTTGCTAACGTTCCATTTTCTTTTCTCATCCTATCTCTGACAGTTATATACCTTGATTTCTGTGGAAAAGAAATGAACAGCAACTTTGCCCTCAGTAGGAACTGCAATTGAACATGCTTATTTAAATGTATCACTGTTCAGTAACTGTTAATATCATCACTAGTGTCTACTTTTGTCAGTCAAAAAAATGACTATTTAAAAGTTCTTTACAATAGAAATAATATCTATCTATTTGTTTAGAACAAATAGTATTTTTCCAAGAATAATATATCTGTATACATATTGTTTCCAGTCCTTTTATTTGTCAGAATTATACCATCAATGCAATACATACCATTTGACAGTAATCACAGTTAAGCAATATTGTGAAAGAAAACAAATGTTCCATTTCACGCCATTTGCTTTGCATGAATGCTGTATTAGATTGTAACAGAATTATCGATGAAACCTTTTGGATATAATTTCAAAATTATATTTGAGTTGCTTTGTTGTCCCATTGAACATAAATCTCCATCATAAGCAGTCTTAGATGTACTGAAACAGCCACCTGTCAGGTTGAGAGTTTGGAGGAAAATCCCTTTAGCTGTTGCAGCTAATAAAGGGTTCAGAATGTGCATACGCATGAATGGCTCATGTTGATTAATCTTTGTGCTTTCAAGTTTTATTTTTGCACAGGTACCCAGTGCATATCATTGTTCAGTTGAGTGTTTTTAATGGCCAACACTCAAATGAGAAATTTACAACCCTCTCAATGAACTAAAGCCTTTTTGAAGAATAAAATTTAATTTTTTTTTATATAATGCACAAGGTAATAAATATTGTTGCCAAAGTGCTCTTGATGTCTTTGCTAGTTGATTTTAGAGATGTTAGTCTTTTGTCGATGATGACCAGTGCAACTTGATATTATTTATTTTTTCTATGTAAACCACGCTTTAACAGTGTTTTTGGCAGAACCTGATTCGTATCCAAAAGTTGTGTTTATACTGCAGAATTACATTGAATTTGCAGCAGAGAAACAGGTTAATTCAGCTCAGCTGATCTGCACTGGTGTTTATGTTCCACATCAGCTTGTTCCTGACTTACTTCATTCCTTACGCAGTCACAATGCCCAGAGTCACTCTAGTACACTCATCTCTTTCCAGAATGACACAGCTTCTCAAATATCTTACGGTGATGACCTAGTGGTATTATCGCTGGACTGTTAATCCAGAAACCCAGATAATGTTCTGGGGACCCGGATTCGAATTCTGCCATTACAGGTGGTGAAACTTGAATTCAAAAATATCTGGAATTAAGAATCTAATGATGACCCTGAATCCGCTGTTGATGTTTGGAAAACCTATCTGACTAACTAAATGTCCTTTAGAGAAGGACTCCAGACCCACAGCAATATGATTGACTCTTAGCTGCCCTCTGGGCAATTAGGGATGGGCAATAAGTGCTGCCTAGCCCAGCGATACCCCTCATTCCGTGAATGAATAAAGAAAAAAAACCTAATTTGCCATCTGCCTTCATCTGCAGAAAATGTGCAGAAAAGATCCTGTGAGCAACACTGGATACCTTTGTGTAATTGACTCTGAGTTTCAGAATGTGATGTAGCTAGTTACCAATGGTGGCTTTTAGTTTGGGTAGATTAGTAATATCTTCGAAGAGGTGGGGGTGTCATTTATTGTTGCATTGTACTCGGAGACCTATACAAATTAGGACACTTTCTGAAGTCTTTCCTAGTGAAAAGAAATAAGAGGAAGTATTGTTGCTTGCTCTGCACTTGTGAAGGAGAGAGAATAACAGCTAAGTAAGTAACTTCTACCAGTTGCACTCCTAGGGATCAGAAAGAGAAGAAATAAAGACATGTTATTTGTGTTGTCAGTGCTGTAGATACATTGGTGCTTCCTTGCTTTTGTATTTGCATTTTTTTTTTATTTTGAAGCCTACTAGCTATTTGATCACTGTTATTTGGTCTGGTGTAAAAAAAAATCTGAAACAAGAATTAACCCCTTTTGTTGAGCCACTAAGGATTATCGTTCTTCAGTGGTAGGATCACTGACAGAACCTTATCTACGTGCAGCGAATTACAGCAAAAATACTGCAGCTTATGCTAGAATCATAAGCACCTATGAGGAACCAGAAACCAAGGTGTGACTGAACTTTGAACAGGTGAGGCAGAGTCTGGGAGAAAGTTGAATAGTGTGATTTGCTTCAGAGACAGAGGCCCTCCAACAGCGTGATTTGCCCCAGGCCACACACTCCACACCCTCTGATAGATGGCTGTGGCTAATAGCAAGCTATCCTGGTTTTTGGTTTGGTTAAATGAAATCATTAACTACCATAAATTTAAACATAAGTTGACCTTTGAAACTTTGGAAAATCCTCCCAAAAATGGTCTCAACTTGTATGCCAAGTACAAAACGGTAGTCTCTGAGCAACCTTGGTTTTTCAGCTACAACATGAGATCTTTTCATTCCATAAAGCAGCTGCATCTATCAGCTGTTACTCTGAAATCTCTACTGGACTCTGACTTTGATTTAATCCACTTAAGTACATAAGTATATGTTGCATTTCTGGTGACGATTGAACCATTCAAGAACCCAATTCAGTACATGCTTCTCAAGATAAGGCAAAGGGCTGGTCCCTTTTCTTGTAGTATATTTGGTCTTGGGCATCATATTAACCTTACAGTCCTCTTCCTGCCATTCCAGTTTTACACGAACACTGAATTCCCTCACAATATTATAGTAATTTGATGAGTTAGCAAATCTTAAAAGCTGATAGCTTGAAACCAGCTTCATTTTTTTTGCCAGAGACCCATTTCTGTTCACCATTCACTATGGTGTGTGAGAGAGTGTCTCAAGTTTATACATCTTAAACCATATGAAATTAAGATTCAGGAGCAGAATTAGGCCATTTGGCCAATCGAATCTGTTCCACCATTCGATCATGGCTGTTATGTTTCTCAACCCCACTTTCCTGCTTTCTCCCCTAACCATTGACCCCCTTACTCATTGTGAAGCTATCTTTCTCTGTGTTAAATACACTTGGTGACTTATTAGCGCAGAGGGCTGTGGAGGCTGAGTTTCATGGATTAACCACCCTCTAGCAGAAGAAAAACCTCCTCATCTTAGTTCTAAAGGGTCGTACCCTCACTCTGAGGCTGTGTCCTCAGGTCTTAGTCTCTCGTACTTGAGGAAATATCTTCTCCACATCCACTCTATTTAGGTCTGTCAGTATTCCATAAGTTTCAATCAGATTCCCCCTCATCCTTCTAAACTCCATCAAGTATAGACCCAGAGTCCTTAACCGCTCCTTATTTGACAAGCCCTTTATCTGTGGGATCATTCTTAAAAACCTCGACTGGACCCCCTTCAATACCAGGACGTTGTTCCTGAGATACAGGGCCCAAAACTGCCCACAATATTCCAAATGCAATCTGACCAGAGCCTTATACAATCTCAGCAGTACATCTCTGTTCATGTATTCTAGCCCTCTCGAGATGAATGCTAATATTGCATTTGCCTTCCTAACTGCCAACTGAACCTGCATGTTCACCTTGAGAGAATCATAATCTGGAATCCTAAGTCACTTTGTGCTTCAGATTTTTGAATGCTTTCCCCATTTAGAAATGGTCGACACTCCTTCTTCCTACCAAAGTGCAATACCTGCATTTTCCCAGACTGTATTTCTTTGCCTATTCTTTAGCCTGCCCAAGTACTTCTGCAGCCATTCCACTTCCTTAAAACCACCTGCCCCTCCACCTATATTTGTATCATCTGCAAAATTTACAATAATGCCCTCAGTTCCTTTATTCAGATCATTAACATATAACATGAATAGTTGTGGCCCCAACACTAATCCCTGCGCAACTCTGCTAGTCACCAACTGCCATCCTGGAAAACCTCTCTGTATCCCCTTTCTCTGTCTTCTGCCAGTCAGTCAATCTTCTCTCCATGCCAATGCCTTGCCCTTAACACCATGGGCTCTTACTTAGCAGCCTCCTCTGTGGCACCTTATCAAAAGCCTTCTGGAAATCCAAACAGAGCATGTCCATTGGCTATCCTTTGTCTAACTTGCTTCTTACTTCCTCCAAGAATTCTAATGATCTGTTAGGCACAACCTCACCTTGACAAAGTCATGCTGAAGCAATCCTAGTTTGCCATGCATTTCCAAGAACTCCACAATCTCATCCATAATAATGGACTCTAAAATCTTACCAATGACAGAAGTCAGGTTAACCAACCCACGATGTTCCATCTTATGCCTCCCTCACCCCTTAAACAGGGTGTTACATCAGTAAAACCGAAAGAACTACGGATGCTGAAAATCAGGAGCAAAAACAAAGTTGCTGGAAAAGCTCAGCAAGCCTGGCAGCATCTGGGAAGAAGAAAACAGAGTTAACATTTCGGATCCGGTGACCCTTCCTCAGAACATTAGACATTTAGCAGTCCTCTGGGATCCTCCCTCACTCCAGTGATTCCTGAATGATCACCACCAATGCCGCCACAGACTCCTCAGCTATCTCTTTCACAACCCTAGAGTGTAGCCCATCTGATCCAGGTGATTTGTCCACCTTCAGACATTAAAGCTTTCCCAGCACCTTTTCCTTAGTGTTGGCCACTACATTCACCATTACCTCTTCCTGTATAAAGTTTTCATATGCTGGTAGTGTATTCCACTGTAAAGACTGATGCAAAGTATATTCAGTTTCTTCATCATTTCTTTGTTCCCCATTGCTACTTCTCCAGCCTCATTTTTCAGTGCTCGAATATCCATGCTTGCCTCTCTCTCTCTTTTTTTTTACATCAAACATAATTCTTGCAATCTTCTTCTATATTATTAGCTAGCTTATCCTAATATTTCATCATTCCCCCTCCCATCTTCTGACTTCCCACTAATCTTCACAACATTGTATGTTTTTCCTTTTGCTTTTATGCTGTCCTGCTTTACCTTGTCAGTCCTTGCCTCATTCTCCCCTTAGAAACCTTGAAATCCAGCCCTTGTCAGCTGCTTGATACCACATGCCGATTTGTAAGCTGAATATAACCTTCCACGTGCATTTCTGAGCTGAAAAATGATGGTCAATTTCTAATGCCCTGAACATTTATTTATTAGCTGAAAAATGAAGGGTTGACTTATTTGCAACTCTGGGCTGAAGCATGCAATTTCACCTTAAAAAGGTACTGCCTTACATGCCATGTTGAATTGTATACTGAAGCTCATGGTGCATTTTATAAAGTTAAAAGACATTGAACTATTACGAAATAATTTTTAAAATATCTCTTCCAGCTCGTTTTTTTTATTAGAAAATATTGTCACTACCTTTGTGTGTGAGATACAAATCTATTCCGCTTTTTGGTTGTTACTGTTGAAGGTTTTAAATTAGGTGATTTAGTTTTGATATAAAATGATTTGTTTTCAATTAAATTTTTCACCAAATTTAGCATTTCATACTAACTGAGGAATAAAGTGGTACCGCAGTGTAAAATTATAGATTTATTAAACAACCAATTTGTCAAGGAACACGTTCAAACTTTGTGGTCACCTGGCTACTTAAGGGATTATTATGGAATTTGTTGGCAAATTGGTTTCCAAAATGTGACATGCATTAAAATAATTTCCACTTAACTTATTGAATGAAACCAAAGATGAAAAAGTGTGTGCTATAACTGCTTTAGGCTCAGTAAACTTTGCAGCTGGCAGTCTGTTGCTTGGCAGCTTGCCAATGGTGTCATGTACAGTCATTGATTTGGCTAAAGGCCAAAGGCTTTGGTCAGAGTTCATTTCCCTAACGGGGGTGGATTTAAATTTGGAAAATAACATAATACAGTATATTATTTTGTGATGGTGCTAAGATTCAGAATTCAGTCAAAGAATAATATTGAGCAATGCCAAAAGTCAGCAATGTTGCTTTTTTTGCCTGTGTGCCAAATTTATGAGTACACCATAGTGCCTGCTATAAACACAAAAATGGATGAAGAATGTATCTACTCTGTTGAGCAGATTTTTTTTTAATCTACACTGAAAGAGAATGATGCTATAGCCTGAAGTCTGACTAATTCCTCAGAATCTCCCATATACTACTCATCACAAAGGAATTTGGAAAGTTCTTAAACCAAAAACAAAATCATTGGAAGTAAACATAGGTACTTCTGAGATAGGATTTATAAACCTTGATTTCATAGGAATTGAAGACTCATAGTTTATAAATGTATTGACTATTTTGGAAAGAGCACCAACATCCTAAGTAGCAGGACATGGAGAAATGAATGGATGTTGGTAAAGTGGGAAAACTCTGAAAGATTTCAATTTGAAATGCAATTTGTGCTGCAGCACAGCCTGGGTCAGATTACTGGTGGCCAAGTTTAGGCAGACATTAGGAAATACTTCACACTGAGGGCCATCTTTAGTGGAAATCAATTGCTGGTAAGGATTTAAACTAAAGCACCAGATCTGTGTAAATGGCAACTGGATGCTTTAATGGGAAGTGGAAGAATCGGTAACCTGGAAGATTTAGAAAACGCGTGCTGAAGAGTCACATTCATCTGAACCAATGTTAGCAATTTGAACATTGTTCTCCAAATTCATCAGTGTACAAATTCTGTGATTCATGTTCAAAGGAGGAATAATTAGGAATGGTCAAAACTTTTCAAGGAACTTCCAGTGTATGCACGTCTCCGGGTAAAGACTAATGTCCAAGCAGCATTTGACAAAGAGGTTTCTGAAAGGACAGGTTTAATGCAACATGAGACCAAAAATGTATAGCCACATCAGAAAAGGTAATGGAGTCTAGTGTGAACAAAGCCTCAATGGTGTGAGTACTTGACAATCCTCCACTCAGTTTGATAAATGTAAGGAAAGTTCCTGAGGGAAATATTTGAATGTTGAACAAAATAAGTGCATTTGATAAAATTTCATGGTTCAATTAATGGCTATGGAATAGAATCCTGAAGTATGAGTGTAACATTGCCTTGAATAAATAATTGGATTCTATGAAAGAATCAGAAATCAGTTATTTTCAGAATGAAAAATTGCCAACAAAGTTGTCTATGAGTTGGTTTTGGGATTGTTGCTATTTTTAATGTTGTCCGTTTTTGTTGGCTTCTTACTATGTCATGGGCACAGTGTTCTGGTATGTGTTTTGGAACAGCCATCACAATGGATGCTTTATAGTACATAACAGAATTTATTGATCATCAGAGATAGAGCAGTTGACTACATTTGTCAGTCTTCAGAGAACTATGACAGTTTGGACACTGCTTTCTTCTGAACAACAGATTGTATTCCCCTGCTTGTAGGCTGTCCATTGGAAATGCAAGACTTTGATTCTATTCAAGTACTTAAGGTCTGTTGGAAGACATGAGAGCAGAATTGGAAGTATCTCATTCTAGGAACCAAATTGCAAGACTTTTACACAATTTTGTTGACTATTAATTCCTTGGGTTTGTGTGGCTAGAGGTGATATTCAATCCCTTGGTAAATCAAATGATTATAACTGATCAATCAGACCTTAGACATTATTTCCCAGACTTTTCCTCCTGTCAAAGGTTCTAAGTCTTGAAGTTGTTCGTTTCTATCAAGTTTAATTTTATGAGTCTCTTGTCATCTCTTAGAGCTCTTGCCGTATTTATTAAAATTAACATCTGAGCAATGTGATTTTCACTTCATACCAAAGCTAAACCTGCATTATAAATCTGGTATCAAGGCCCAAGCTGACTCCCAAGCAAAGGGAGTCAGACTTCCTGGAGGCAGTAATCTTGCAAAATTTGGTTTGTCACTGCATGGAACATAAATCCACTGCACTGTCAAATCGGTATTCCAGAGCTTATTGGGCTTCCTCAATACTTATTATACAACTTTTAATTTTAATGATAGCAAGGTTTGTCTGTTTTGCGTTCTCTAATTCTTTATATTTTCAACTGTTTGAAGTGAACACTACTCGTGTATATTGGCATATGCCGAACTCTTTTCTACACAGGAGCTACATCGGTAGGAGCCAAGAAATATAAACACAGTTCTGCTTGACTGGAAGCAGAACTCCAGCTGCTGGTCTCTGAATGAAACAAAAGCTCCTAAATGATTCAATGTGACAATCTAGTGTCTTTCTCCCTGGCATCTTTGAGTTTTCAAACAAGTCACCTAACATTTTACTTCCATAGGAGCCAGATGGGTGAATTATTTCTTAGTTTTTCAACAAAGAAATCAGCTGCACTGCTGTACTGGGGAGTAAAATTTGGAACATTACAAGATCTAGCCAGCAACAAGTCTGCTGTTCAGTTGGGAAATGTACAATTCTGAAGGAACCAACATGTATGGAAATTTAAAAGACTGGCGCACTTAAAAATAGAAAATAGTTTGTTTTTGGGCCTTTGGACCCATTAGGACTAATGCCATTACACTTTCAAGATCAATAACTAGTAGCATCAATCACACTAAATCCAGGTTGATTCAGTCTATGTTATCATTGACAGAATATCGTATGTTTACAGAATTAGTAGTGGCATATTTAGTGGGTCTCGAGCTAAACTCGATACCATCTTCAAATGCTTAGAAGATAAAAGTAAGAGTGATGATGCCCATCAGAGCCTATAATGTCTCTCCACTTTTGCATTCCATCTACATCAGTTGTTGTTCACAAAACACTGCGACTTGGAAGCTGAGTTTGATCTTGTGCATGAATTTTATTTTTAGTCAGTGATCATTACACTGAAAAAGAAGTATTGAATAGTCACTCACTATGCTCACTCACTGTTAGTATAGATTCAGAACAGAATGTTACTTGTGTCACATTGTTTTCTATTGTTCCACATAAATCTCAGCAGCAATTCTGTGTTTCCATGCAGGTCAAACTAAGGCTCAGAAATCCAGTTTCTTCAGTTTTTGAGAGATGTACAAGAATTGAGCAAATTGATCACAAATCCTGCCTTAACAAGGGAGGAAGTCACTAAGCAAAATTATGACTATTCAAAAGCTTTAGGTCGTTATGCAATCATGCGATTGGTTTGAAGAAAAGGGTTCAGGAAAGGGTAATTCTGAGAATAAGGCTAAATATTTGCTCCATGCCTAATCTGTTGATCTGTGTAGGTGAAATAGCTTTTAGCAGTATTTTCCTAAATTTCCTTTGGTAATTCATTAGTTTTAGCCACAAAGACGGATGGCGAGAGTGAAATCTTTTTCATTCAGAAAATATGATTCCATTCTCCTGCAAATATTTTGTGGCATCTAGGATCCAGGAACACTTGAGTACAAAGTTAATGAGGCACAAGTAAAATTAGGTAGGAGAGATTCTGTACTGCCCTGAGCAGTAATGGGTCAGCTTTCCAGCAAAACAAAACACTTCAAGAAATTTCATTTCAAACTTCCTTTTGTTAAAAATAATTTGAACAAGCATAAATAAGGGGTAGGCCGTTTAGAACAGAGTTGAGGAAAAACCTTTTCACCCAGAGAGTGGTGGATATATGGAATGCTCTGCCCCAGAGGGCAGTGGAGGCCAAGTCTCTGGATACATTCAAGAAAGAGATGGATAGAGCTCTTATAGATAATGGAATCGAGGGTTATGGGGATAGGGCGGGAACAGGATGCTGACTGTGGATGATCAGCCATGATCACAATGAATGGTGGTGCTGGCTCGAAGGGCCAAATGGCCTACTCCTGCACCTATTGTCTATTGTCTAGGAGCAACATTTAATGGCATTAAGAATGAACACACGTAGATTACTCACCGGCAAATTCCAGTTCCCAAGCTAGAGAGAACATCATCAAAATGTTATAAGGAGAAAATAATTGGCTAAGTATGCTAATATAATCTGATTGTTTGTTTTAGCAGTGAAAAGTCCCACTATGTAAATGAACTAAACCTATATCTTCAGTACTTCGAAATTATGATCATTCTTCATCTCAAAATATTGTTATTACTTACCAATAGCAATCGTTGTCTATTCCTAATTACACCAGTGGGGTAAACCACCTTGAACCACTCCAGGTGTATGTGCTGTTAAGAAGGGAGTTTGACCCAGCAACTGCGAAGAATTATTGATGCTGTTTAAAATCAGGATTGATGTGTGCCTTGGAGGGGTATTTACAAGTTGTAATGTTCCTGTACATCTGCTTTTTTGTTTGTTTTATTTTAATTCATTCTTGGGATGTCAGCTTCATTGACTGGACCAATATTTATTGCCCATCCCTTGTTGCCCTTGAGAAGTGGTGAGCTGTGTCCGTGAACTGCTGCAGTCCATTTGGTGTGAAGTTCCAGGATTTTGACCCAGCAACACTGAAGGAATGCTGATATATTTCCAAGTCAGAATGATATGTGCCTTGAAGGGGAGTTTGCTGATGGTGGTGTTCTTACACAGCTGCCCCTGTTCTTTTGGATGGAAGTTGTCTTGGGTTTGGAAGATGCTGTCTAAGAAGTCTTGGTGAATTTCTGCAGTGCATCTTGGAGGTGGTAAGCACTTTTGTGGAGTGAACGAATGTTCGTGGATGTGGTATAATAAGATTACTTTGTCCTGGATTGTATCAAACCATGTTGACTGTTGTTGCAGTCGCACTCATCCAGCCAAGTAGGGAGTATTCCGTTATGTTTCTGACTTGTGCCTTGTAAACGGTACATAGTCACTGGGGAGTCAGGAGGTCAGTTTCTCGCTACCGGAGTCGTCACATCTGCTGTGGTCTTGTAGTCACCGAATGTATGTAGCTTGCCTTGTTCAGCCTCTGGTCAATGGTAACTCCCAGGATATTGATAGTCAGGGATTCTGTGACAGTAATTGAATGATGTCAAGGCATGATGGTTAAATTTACTCTTGTCGGAGATTGTCATTGTCTGGCACTTGTGTGGTGCATATGTTACTTGGCATTGTGGGCCCAAGCATGGATATGGTCCAGGTCTTTTGCATTTGGACATTGGATGCTGTAATATTCAATGACCCATGAATGGTGCTGAACATCGTACAATCATCAGGGAACACCCCCACTTCTGGTCTTATGATGGTGGGAAGGTCTTGTCCTTCTAAGTGAAAGAGGTTTCAGTTCGAAGTCTACAGCGAAGGATGCTTGGCAAGTTCCTGCACTGCATCTTGTATACACTGCAGCACTACTGTCACTGTCTGCCAGCTGTGGATAAAGTGAATGTTTTAATCTGGTGGATGGCATACTAATCAAGAGGGCTGCTTTGCTCTGAGTGGTGTTCACCTTCCTGAGCTTGTTGGGTCGAACATTATCCATGCAAGTGAAATGATCTCTTGAAAAATGTCCGTATTACAGAGGAGGTGGTGCTGGCCATCTTATCTTTGTCTCTCGTTTACAGCGTCCACAGTTCTTTCAGTTTTTAATTTGGCATCATGTTTGGCACAACATAGTGGACTGAAGGGCCTTCATAGAATAAACTTCATAGAATCCCTGCAACATGGAAACAGGCCTTTTGGCCCAACAAGTCCACACCAACCCTCGGAGCATCCCACCCAGACCCAACCCCTTATAACCCACCTAATCTACACATCCCTGAACACTACGGACAATTCAGCATGGCCAATCCACTAGCGTGCACATTTTTGGACTGTGGGAGGAAACAGGAGCACCCGGAGGAAACTCATGCAGACACGGGGAGAACGTGCAAACTCCACACAGACAGTTGCTGGAGGGTGGAATTGAACCCTGGTCCCTGGTGCTGTGAGGCAGCAGTGCTAAACACTGAGCCACTGTGCCGTATTGTTCTATGTTCTAGGTGTATCCTAGAACTTTGTGGGAAGCCAGGGAAGTGATTGTTCAGTCCCTTGCTGAGATACTTATATCATCGATAGCCACGGGTGAGGTGCTGAAAGACTGAAGGGTGGCTGATGTCATGCCATTATTTAAGAAAAGTGGTAAAGAAAAGTCAGGGAGCAATAGACCGGTGAACCTTACATCAGTGGTGGGTAAGTTGTTGGAGGAGATTCTGAGGGATGGGGTTTACATGAATTAGAAAGGCAAGGACTGATTAGGTATGGTCAGCTTGGCTTTGTGCGTGGGACATCATGTCTCACTAACTTAATTGAGTTTTTTGAAGAAGTGATGAAGATTGATGAAGGCAGAGCATCTATATGGACTTCAAGTTATTTGACAAGATACTGCATAGTGGACTGGTTAGCGAGGTTCGATCACATGGAATCCAGTGAGAACTAGCCATCTGGATACAAAATTGGCTTGAAGGTAGGAGATGGAGGAACGTGGTAGAGGGTTGTTGTTTGGACTGGAGGCCCATGACCAAGCTGTGTGCCGTAAGGATCAGAGCTGGGTCCACTACATTTTTGTCATTTATATGAATGACTTGGATGTGAATATAGGAGGAATGATAGGTACGTTTGGTGTAGTGGAGAGTGAAGAATGTTATTTCAAAGTACAACGGGATTTTGATTAGGTGGGCCAAGGAGTGCCAGATGGAGTTTAGATAAATGCAATTTGTTGCATTTTGGTAAGGCAAATCAGGGCAGGATGTGTACACTTAATGGTAGAGTCCTGGTGAATGTTGCTGAACAAAGAGAACTTGGGGTGCAGATTCATATTTCCTTGAAGGGAGAGTTGCAGATACACAGGGTAGTGAAGAAGGAGTTTGGTACACTTGCCTTTATTGGTCAGTGCATTGAGTATAGGAGTTGGGATGTTGTGTTGTGGATGTCTAGGACATTGGTTAGGCCACTTTTGAAATCTGCATTCATTTCTGGTCTCCCTGTTAACTTGAAAGGGTTCAGAAAAGATTTACAAAGATGTTGCTGGGGTTGGAGGGTTTGAGCTATAGGGAGAGGCTGAATAGGCTGGAGCTATTTTCCCTGGAGCGTTGGAGGCTGAGGGGTGACCTTATAGAAGTTCATAAAATCATGAGGGGCATGCGTAGATTGAATAGCATAGGCTTTTCTCCCCAGGGAAGAGGAGTCCAAAACTAGAGGGTGTTGGTTTAAGGTTAGAGGGAAAAGATTTAAAAAGGACCTTAAGGGGCAACTTTTTTGCGCAGAGGCTTGTGCGCATAAAGAATAAGCTGCCAGAGGAAGTGCCGGAGGCTGGTACAATTACATTGAAAAGGCATCTGGATGGGTATATGTATTTGAAGGGTTTAGAGGCATATGGGCCAAATACTGGCACATGGGACTAGATTAATTTAGGATATCTGGTGGGCATGGACAAGTTGGACCGAAGGGTCCGTTTCCATGCTATACACCTCTATCACTCTATTCCATCATGCTCCTGTCTTGTGCCTTATCGATGGGAGACTGGTTTTGAGAAGTCAGGATCTGAGCTACTCACTGCAGGATTCCCAGTCTCTGCATTTTTGCTTCTGATTGAAGGATACTTATAGGAAATTATACCCATTCCACACTGTCATCTATGGGCGAGCAATGTGCACGGCGTTGCCACAATCAGAAAGTAGTATCAATAGGTTGAATGCCACCATTGGAGCACTCCTACATCTTGGTAACAATTCTATGTAAGAAAATTCTTTGACAGTAGCTACTGAGATTGCAGATACTATTTTCTCATAGTGACCCTCACCTTCTGAGCTGCCTCAAATATCAGTGAAGCACAAAAATATATTATAACTTTCTTTTCCTTGGATATAATTGTAATAGTTGCAATTGAATTTATGACAATATACTAAGTTGCAGCTGAAGACAGCCTATTTCTCATCTTTTGCAAATTGCTGTATTTTGTGTGTTCATTATAGATGATGTGACAATCAGCTTGCTGTTGAAGTCAGCTTTTGATTATCTATTTCAGCCACGCTTGCACTGTGGAAAATTATGCCTGGATTATGCTGTAATTTGAATGATTCCCTCCAGTTTTTAACAGGTGTGGATTTTCTTTTGAATGTATCTTTTCTACTTTAGCTCTTGAAAAGTGAAATTGAAAGCAAATACAAGCACCTTTCGTAAAGATGTACGGGATTTGGTGGAGCTCAGAATCAAGATTGATGGTTCAATGGTCAAAGTAGATGCATAGAAGTAACTGACTCACTTGATAAAACTTCATTGTTCTTAAATAATAGTCTTCTGTCCAGTTTGCATTTTTGTTTCTTGAGTTGGATTATGAAACAAAGCCCATTTAAGTTTTTCTCCTCTTTATGTGACAATTGAGAATATTTATATATGACTGTTTTAAAAACAAAGACGGTCCTGATCTGGTAAAAGTGCGTTATTCTGTAAATTTATACTATGTTTTGCAATGCTTTTAACCTGTCCTTAAATGCTTTAAATCTTACTTGTCCTGTGAGAGACAAGGATGACAATGATAAGTTAACTGGTTTTTTGCTTCTAAGATTTCTGTTCAATTTCATGGGATTAAAAAGGTGAAACGAGTTTGAATATTCACAATCTTGCCCTGAAGAGGGATCACTGGACGCAGAATTCTGCTTTTCTCCACAGATGCTGCCAGACCTGCTCAGGTTTTCCAGCTATTTCTGTCTTTGTCTTTGAACATTCACAACATGGTTCCAATTGACAGTAGGCCCATATCATAAAACGTTCCATTCATGTCTTTGGTCAGAGAGATTGCGTGTATGCTTGATAGAAAAAAATCTTGTTCCTCCAGAAAGAATGAGCAACAAATATCAAATTTCACCTCTGTTACTTTATGTTTACTTCAAGCCTTTTGGTTTACTGAACAAGTCAATTGGTTGTCTCTCAACAATTTGTTTGCAATTGACAATTAATATTTTGTTAAGTGTGTTCCTGGCTTTTACATTACAGGAGGGACACACAATAAAGATCCACAAATGGTCTAACGAGATATTTTCTTAGGTCTCTCATTGTTTACACTCCTTATTATAATTATCCCACTGTTCGAAATGCAGATCGCTGGAACCTGTGCGTTCACTTTTAGCTTGTTGACTGACAATTGAGCTATCCTTAATGAATGTTCCACCACTTTTCATTTATAGATTGCCTCATGTAGTGCAGTATGATTTAATTTCATTATCTCCACTTTGTCTAATGTGGTGAAGTGATACAGCTTTGGAGCTCATACGTCCCAACCGAACAGAAAGACAAAGAACCATATCCCTTGTGCCACCATTTCCATTGTGGTCAACTAGGATTTAAAAATAAGCTGATTTCCCTCATTTTAAAACCTATTTAGTTGCTATCTTTACTAAAACTGTACAGTTCATTTGATAATACCAAATAATTCCCTGCTAGGTTTCTCTTCCAATCAACTCTGGGCAGCTGCTCCTCTATATCGTAATGCTAAAGTATTTGATGGACGTATGCGCAGGAAAAATGTATTGTATTATAACTTGTTGTGTTTGGCACATGACCTTTATTGCAGTGAAACAGAGATCAGATTACTGAAACGTCTATGTAAAGGTAACCACCTGGACTATTCCTCCCTTAAATTCGCCTAACCCCTGAATGTCCACCCGAATTTAGATATTGTCCATTAATGCCACTATTACTGTTCCATCCTCCCCTATAAAAAGTGTTCAATCTTATGTCATCCTCCATAGCAGCATAAATTCATTTAGATCTAGTTTGAAATGACACTGCTACTGAATTTATCAGCAAGTGCACCTCAAGTACTTTCGTACTTCACCATTGTGAACTTGTCGTCATACTTCTTCGCTGGACTTCAGTTCTCCCCACCTTCAAACCTAACCTGTTTGGCCTTCGCTTCAGTTATCGCCACTATCACTGCTGCCAATTACTGCATAACTTGGTATCCAATTACATCCTTCACTCTTTTGTAAATGTGCTTAGGATGTTGCGCTACTTTTGTGCTCGTGTATGTAAATCCTTCTTTTTCATAAACCAACATTGTTGTAGTGTAACAATGGAATTTTTTTTCTAGTGAGTACCTTATCATTTCATCCAATTATACAGTGCAACAACAACACTGCTCATATTTGAAATTATAAAGCTGATACCCTTTAATAATGTATTAACTAATTTAACTCTTTACAAAAGCTAATAACAAGGTCTAGTTAACAACTCACTGCTCAGAGCCATTTCTGCCAACTTCACAGGTGGAGAAATAATCATAGGAGCTGAGTAAGTAAATGTACAATGTACTGCAACATTGAACTGTGCAGCCTAACAAGGAATTGTGTTGGATTGCTGGTTTGTGCTCAATTGACTTGAAACTATGCAGTTGACCTCACCATTCTTGAGTAAAAGAGGAGAAAGGTCACCTTTTGATCTGCTCCTGATCCAGGGACAGCTGCTGGAAAATGTTCATGGGTACTCCTGGGTGAAAATTCAGATTTACTTGATGCTCGTTCCCCCCCTCTCCCCCATCCTCCCCATATTCTATGGGTACTTCTACATTTGTTTGCCTGTGTTCGCAAAGAGCTGTTGATATTTGTTGACAGTATAGGAGCATGAACCTCCAACTTCCTCTCAATGCTAATTTATTCAAGTTATCACAGTCCAAGCCCTAATTTCTAAAACTACATCATTCATCTCTACAGTGAATACAAATGCAAAGTACTCATTCAGAACCTTTGCTGTGCCCTCTGGTGCAACACACACATTGTCAATTTGGTCCCTACTGGTTCCTACTCTTTCCCTGGTATTTTATTGCCCCAATATGGTTCTGGAATGCTTTTGGATTTTTTTTAACGTTACCTGCCAATGTTGTTTAATTACTCATTACACTTCCTTTTGAAGGTAGACTCCCCCCCCCCCCCCCCACCCCGCAACATTTTCTAAACTCCTTTAGAGCATCTGATGTTTTGAATTTTCAGTATCTACCATAAGCTTCCTCCTTTTTTTCTTATCTAATCCTATATATCAGGTGACACCCAAGGGTCTCTGGATTTGTTGGTTCATTCTTTTATCTTTACTGTAACATTTTGACCCTTTGACATCTTGAGTATCTCCCCCGTATAATTGAAGCACAACATTGTCACTTTTATGTTCATTTCTGTAGTGATTGTAACATGGTCAGCCAGTTGGACCTCATAAAATGTGAGTTCCCTGATTGCGGTTGTGAATCTTGTCCGTTCAGGGAGCCCTGGCTGACAGATAAGAATAGGAATGTCAGACATCCTGTTCACTCTGCGAACTGGCTCATGAGGAAGCTGGATTAGTATCAAGGACAGTCGACATGTAAATCAAGGGTGACTTGGTAATGGGATACTGGCCTCTGTGGAGTTATTTCAACTTCCTCTTGTAATAAAAGAGAGCACCCTGTTAACCTTGTTGACTACATGCTGTACCTATGTACTAACCTTTTGTGACTCAAGCACCAGAACCTCTCAATCCTCCAGTACTTAGGAATTCTGCAGCCATTCTCCATTTCAGTAATTTTCTTTTCTTTTAATTTTTCTTGCTGAAGTGAAATATTTCACATTTTCTCACATTATATGCCATCTGAATGTATTTTGCCCACTCACTCAACCTATTTCTATCAGTATATCCTGTGTTTTTCTCAACATGCTACCTAACTTGGTGTCATCTGTGAATTTAGCTACCATACCTTTGCTCCCCTTATCGCAATCATTGATGTAAATTGTAAAATGTTGAGGCCCCAGCACAGACCCTTTAGGAACTTACTCCACACCCAACCAATCATGGACCCATTTCTGCATGCTTTCTGTTTTCTGCCAGCCAATCTTCTATCCATGCTGTGTGTTACCCACTATACCACAAGGTTTTATTCTCTGCAAGACCCTTTGATGTGGCACCTTGTCCAATATTGTCCGGAAATCCAAGTATAATACATCCACCAACTCTTCTTTATCCACAATGTATGTTACACCCTCAAAGAACTCCAATAAATCGGTTAAACATGATTTCCCTTTAACAAAACCATACTGACTCTTCCCAATTACCTTGATATAACAGTTTAGCCATCTCTGCATAGCTGGTCAACCTGCCTGAATATGAAATTACAATTGAATTGGTTCCCACGAGAGTATTGAGTTAAGAGGGTCAAAGAAATCAGTTTAGCTATTCTCCCTTAGGAAAACTGATAATAAAATCCATCCAAATAGTTTACATGCCTTTGCGAAACAAGTACAATGACTAAGCTATGCATCATTAGTATTGTAAATCTTTCAGCCCTTTTTCATTGCAGCCAAAAATTCCACATATTCTTGATTGCTTCAGCTGTTGTTTACAGTTGCTCGCTGCTTTGTCTTTAGATCCACCCCATTTTTAACTCTCTCCCATCGCCTCCAATGAAATAGATTAGAGACTCTGGTATTTTCATTAAATTTTGATTCTGTCTATGGCATCAGGACTAACATGGGTGTATCTGTTTAAAAAGACACAAACTAAAGGCTTTTGAACCTGCTATGCTCCACACTCTGCCAAGAATTGTGCCATTGGACTCTTTGGACTGTGGGAGGAAACCGGCGCACCCAGAGGAAACCTGTGTCTGTATAGGTTTCCTCTGGGTGCTCCAGTTTCCTCCCACAGTCCAAAGATTTGCAGGGTAGGTGGATTGGCCGTGCTAAATTATCCGTTGTGTTCAGGGAGGTGTAGATTAGGTCAGTTAAAAGGCAATGGGTCTGGGTGAGATGCTCTGAGGTTCAGTGTGGACTTGTTGGGCCAAAGGGTCTGTTTCCACGCTGTAGGGATTCTATGAAAAGTGATTGGACAGTGCTGGATACTAAGGTTGCCATTGTAATCCTTATGTGGGCAATTTGAACTCTTCACCTTTGATATGCAAATAGCTGGCCTGTTCGGACCTATGGAATCCCACATCGTGAAATGCAAGTTTTCACCTGACTTCTATATAGCTGCAGTTACATTGAGCTGCTTGACCCAAGTCCTTCCAGCACAGTTGTCAGAGCTTTACATTTCCTTCATGATGCTAAAATGTTTGAAATACTAGCAGCACAACAGTATTGAGAAATCTGTTTTTTGGGGAGTAGTTCCCTAATTAAACTGGAATAGCAGCAGTAACTTCAAGAACTTCTCTTCGATGCCTATAATATGACATAAATAACTTTGCCAGGCATTACTTCCAATGCTGTAACATTTTGCATAAATATTTTCACAATTTAGAAACCTGAATTGGATTTATCGAACAAAACATCAACCTGACTATTCTACTCATTTTTTGAGGTATGTTGAGTTGTATGTATGAATTGATATGTTTTGAAGCCCCTTGTCAATTTTAGTTTCTTCATTCTTAGAACATTTCCTTACACCCAACTATTATGTCAGTATTCTGCAACTAAGATTATATTGGCTTTTTCAAAGTGAATGTTAGTTATATTGTATTGAGTACATTTATTTTGAGAAAATATATGGATATATCTTAGAAAACAACTGAGTCTTTGTTCCTTTAGGACAACACAGAGTATGGATTGCATTTTTAGAGAATTTCATTGGGGGTGGAAAGATGAAAGAACTTCTTGTTCTGGACAATTTATATTTACTTTCTTTTAAGCTTAAAGTAGAAGCTAGAGTATAAGGGAAAGCATTCGGTGCAGAATACTACCTTCCCCAATAACAAGCATGGGGCTGGATGAACACAGCAGGTCAAGCAGCATCATAGGAGCAGGAAAACTTGACGTTTCGGGCCTAAACCCTTCATCAGAATAGGCCCGAAACGTCAAGTTTTCCTGCTCCTATGATGCTGCTTGACCTGCTGTGTTCATCCAGCCCCATGCTTGTTATCTCGGATTCTCCAGCATCTGCAGTACCTTTTATCGCCACTACCTTCCCCAACTTGCTTGCAATGGTAGATTGGAAGAATCTTATTAATTCTTCTTACCTTGCCACATTTCAGCCATTTTAGCTCAAACTGGCTCAACTGTTGTCATCTGTCAGTCTTCATGGAGTTCAGCAGTGATCAATACCTTGCTTAATACTGGATGCAGATCTGGAGGCAATAAAAGCCAGAAGATTGGGTGCTAATTATGTTCTCCTGTTTATTCAGTCATTCTCTGTTGCCTTCTGATGGTAAGAATGCCTGGAAAAAAAGGCAATCACTGTTCTAATTGGGGGTTTGGAGGATTGGAGGAGGAGAGAGACAGAGACAGAGACAGAGAGACCGAGAGAGAGAGATAGTGAGATAGAGTTCCACATGATCTACTGCTGAATTGTGCTATAGTAAGTTTGAAAGTTGAAAAGATAGGTCTGCAGAGGAAGGCTACAATTAATAGTAAAAAAATTCTTACTGAATGTTAAAGAGGACAGCACTTTAAGACTGACTAAAGCGGACAGCTACATCTGTTTTTTAATAGGTAATGTTAGTATGTATTTTTGATCTATATCAATTAGATAAATTTTCTCAGTGAAGTTCAATCATCACAAAGAGGGTAATAATCAACATATGGAGAAAAGTCGAGTTATAAGAAGTCCATGTGGAATAACTCTTCCATGTAATGTTCCTCTGTTGTATTTTAATTGACAAAGACAGTGAAATGACATCTAGCATATTTCAGTAGTGTAAAAGTAGCTCAGTTTCTATGTCCTTACCAGTCTGTCAGTATCAAATCAGACTGAAAAAGATACGCATAGGTTGGTAATGGCTTTATACATGGAAAGTTACGAGACCCTAAATATTGCACAGCACTACCTTTGGTGATACAAGAATATTAATTTACTTGGAGAATTTTGAACTACTGTCTGCATTCTGGGACATATCCCCTGTTCCTCTGCTAATTTCCATCTCTGGTTTCGGAAATTATTTGATAAACATCTGGTAACTTAGAATCAAAACCGGGAACCAGTCAAAGTCTCAGGCATCAGACAGCTAGATAGACTTTGGAACAGATAGATAGAATTTGCAAATGTGACTTGAGTGGACAATATCAAACATCTCTTTGGTGAGATAAATTGTGGCTCCTGCCATAATGCCATAGATATTCCTGGTTCTGAAGGAAACCAATTCTGACAGGGTATAACTAAATGAGACTGGATGTGAGTATCAGTGTTAATTGACATCAGGTCTGTAATCAAAATCAATTCCGTATCTTTACTTGCAGAGTAGTAACCCTGCTGCTTTACTGACAATCCAGATGCTGTGCTATTTTTGACTTCAATGACAAGAGTCAATGAAAACTCAAACAGAGTAAGAACTGCCGATGTTGGAGTCAGAGATAACAGTGTGGAGTTGGAGGAGCTCAGCAGGCCAGGCAGCATCAGAGGAGCAGGAACGTTGACGTTTCAGGTTGGGACTCTTCTTCAGAAATGGAGGAGGGAGAAGGGAGCTCCGAAATAAATAGCGAGAGGAGGGTTGAGGCTGGGGAAGGTAGGTGGGATGTTGATATGAGTGTGCAGGTAGATAGTGGTGGGGATTGGTCAGTGATGTGGGAGGAGCAGATAGGTGGGAAAGAAGACGAACAGGTCGTGTCAGGTCAAGGAGGCAGGGATGAGGGAGGGTTGGTCATGGGATGAGGCCAGGGATGGAGAGATTTTGAAACTGGTAAAGTCCACATTGAGACCATTGCATTGTAGGCTCCCAAGGCGGAGTATGAGGTGCTGCTCCTCCACTTTGCGGGTGGCATCGTTGTGACACTGGAGGAGGCCCAGGATGGACATGTCACCAAGGGAGAGGGAGGGAGAGTTGAAATGGTTCGCGATTGGAAGGTGTTGTCGTTTGTTCAAAACAGAGTGCAAGCACTCTACGAAGCGGTCTCCGAGCTTCCACTTGGTCTGTCCGCTGTAGGGGAGGCCACATTGGGAGCAGCAGATGCAATAGACCACATTGACGGATGTGTAGGTGAACCTCTGCCTGATGTGAAAAGTTTATTTGGTGCCTTGGATGGAGGTTGAGGAGGGAGGTGTAGGGGTAGGTGTGGCACTTCCTGCGGTTGCAGGGAAAGGTGCCGGGTGTGGTGAGGCGAGTGGGGAGTGTGGACCGAACGAGGGAGTTGCAGAGAGTGCAGTCCCTACGGAAGGCAGTTAGGGGTGGGGAGGGAAATATATCTTTGGTTGTAGAGTCAGATTGCAGGTGGCAAAAGTGATGGAGAAGAAGACGTTGTATCCGGAGGTTAGTGGGGTGATATGTTAGGACAAGGGGGATTCTGTCTGCTTTTGTTGTGGGGAGGGGATGTGAGAGCAGAAGTGGGGGAAACGCAAGAGATGCAGTTGAGAGCATTTTGAACCACCGGAGGGGGGTGTTGCGGCCTTTGAAAAAAAGAGGACATCTGGGATGTGCGGGCGTGGAACACCCCATCTTGGGAGCAGATGCGGCGGAGGCGGAGCAGTTGGGAATAGGGATTGCATTCTTGCAGGAGGGTGGGTGAGAAGAGGTGTAGTTGAGGTGGCTGTGGGAGTCAGTGGGCTTGAAATAGATGTCAGTTTTGAGGCGGTCACCAGAGATGGAGACAGAGAGGTCCAGGAAGGGGAGAGAGGTATCAGAGATGGTCCAAGTGAACTTCAGGCTGGGGTGAAAGGTGTTAGTAAAGTCAATGAACTGTTCAAGCTCCTTGTGGGAGCATGAGGCAGTGCCAATACAGTCATTGATGTAGCGGAGGAAGTGCTGGGAGATCGTGTCAGTGTAGCTATGGAAGAGGGACTATTTCACATATTCTATGAAGAGGCAGGCATAGCTTGGCCCATGCGGGTTCCCATGGCCACCCCCTTAGTCTTTAGGAAGTGAGAGGAGTTACAGGCGAAGTTGTTAAGGGCAAGGACGAGTATGGTTAAGCGGATGAGGGTACTGGACTGTCCTGTTTATGGTGATGAATCCACATTATGGTAGTAGAATCCACAACACTCCAAAGGTGCCACAAACAGTTGCCAGAGTTCCAGCACCAATACTGCTTTGTTAGAAGTTTGATTTGTAAATTACCATCCAGAGCAAAGAAATCTGCTTGAACAGCTTTAGTCAAAGGTCCTTTGACAACACCTTCCAAGCCTGCAAACTCTAACACTCAGGAGGACCTTAGCATCAGACTTGTGGGAACACCACCATCTTCAAGCCCCTACACATCATTCTGACTTAGAAATGTACTACCATTACTTCACTATTGTTGGGTCAAAATCCCAGACCTCCCTACTAATTGCACTTGACCGATGTGGACTGCAGGATTTCAAGAATGCAACTTTCTATCACCACCTTACAGGCAATTAGGGATAGTCATTAAATGATAGACTATCAAGTAAGTCCCAAGAACAAATATAGGAACGGTTATTAGAGCATAGATGATTGTGTATTGGTTGTTCAACGTGCAAATTTTTAAGGACTTTTCGGCAGAGCATTCATATGGTGTCTGAATTAAAATAGAATAATGAAACTGATTTCTACTGAAATGCATCTTATTTTTCGTATGGGACTCCAACCTTTAGGTGTCAATGTTGTTATGTCAGCAGTAAGTACATAGGAACTGATGCAATTTTATTTGCTTTTGTTTTCCTTTAAAAAATGGCTTCCTAAATTGTTTACTTAACAAATAAACTTTGTGCGAAAATAGGTGTTTAGACAAAGTCTCATCTGAAACTTTCGGGTGTTAATGTGAAACAGAACTATGGAGCCCTCTAATACGTCAAACTAGTCAAATTCTTAAACCATTGTTGAAAAAAAAAGCTTTTACATTTTAAGGATAAGTGACTCATTAAATGACTTTCATACTTGACTTGTGTGTCTGCAACATTTTGGGATGGAAATTTTGCAGCAGGATGAAACTAGATTTTTAATCCAGAATAGGGAGCAAAATTGTTCTGACCAGTATAGCATTTGCAGATTGAAACAGTAGAGGCCAAGTTATTTTTCTGATGCAAATGCTGTAAAACTGTAAGTGATATTCCTGGATGATATTTCTAATATTTGTTTACTAAAACACCCTAGTTTGTTGATAAATTGGTTGTTAATGATTAAGCAGACTGAGGTCTTATTTTGTTTCTGTTTTGATTTGTACACTGAAGGTCAAAATATTGTACTTTTCATCTGAATACTAGTTATAAGACTTTGTGGGAAATGATATTTTTGCTGTAGTTTTTTGCTACCTGTTTACCTGAAACAAACCTTTACGATTACAAAAAAGTTATAGATGCATGACAAGGATCCTGAAAGTGATTTGTTGAGGGGTTTGAGTGGCATAAACTGTAAGCGCAAAGATTGAGTGGTTTCGATAGATCATAGCCTTGAAATTGAGGTTTGAAACAACTCACTGGTATCAGTTGTGATTTCAATTCTAATTTTTTTATGTAGGTGTTTTAACGTGTTTTTAGTCAATTTGACTCCAGGGAGGGGATTCTGATTTATACGTTATATCCATCATAAATGACAATGTTCACTGAAGAGGTTTAATCAGTAATCTGAGAAATTCAATTTCCACAATATAGAGTATTATATCTATAGCTAAAGTATATCATGATGGACCACCTGTCTCACTGACTGTGTCATCAGTATTGTGGATTGAGCAGCGAGGGCATGTAGTTAATAATGTAGCTAAAGATTTTTTTAAAAAACCTCAGTGTTCAAGATCATGCTGGAGAAATGAAATATAATGTTTGTATTATAGCACTACACTGCTATAGCAAGTAAATATGTTAGAGACTAGAATTACTTTATTAATGTAATGGTACAGTGCAGCTTTCTATTACCAAAGGAGCTAGAAGATAGGATTTAATCGCAACATAAAATGTGGGGGGAAGATTATGTTGCAGTGCAGTCAGGAGTTCATTTAGTAACATATAAAAGTAACAGTAATAGCACTGAATGCAAAGGCTAGTCTGCTGAATACAAACAAAGTATTGAGAATGCTGTTATGCCTCATAGAGCTGGCGCTGGTAGAAATGCACTGATAAATGTGCTGATAAACCTACGAGAAAGGGACGCTGCCACAAAGCCTGTCATGGTCTAAGGAAGTGTCCAGTTAGAGTAAATTTCATTGCGTGGTCAAATACAATGAAATTAAGCATAATTTGCTAAAGTGAAATGGCACTGAGAAGGCTTGAAAATGCTCCTGGGAGCAGCAAGCGATCAATTTGCAATGCATTCAGTGGAGGAACTGAAGTAAGCACAGTCAATAGACAGAGGCATGTCTGCCTCAGGAACCTCACATTTCAACAGACTAGTGTTAATACTGATCAAGAATTTTGCTGTACTTTGCATTATTAAATAGACAATTGGATTACATTTGCAACGAATTTGTAACAGAGCTGCCATGAACGTATGTATATTTGGAAACAAAAAACTACTTAGTTGAATTACAAAAATGTTCAATTAAAAAAAGAACAAATCACTCAAGTGGTAAGATCATTCTTGTGTACCTATCCTAAGATTTAAATTAGGTTAGATATTTGCACATTGTTGCTACAATATTTATCATGACTTCGTGTGTATCCTCAACTTCAGGATTATGAATATTGTGCGTATTGACAGTTTATTTTACCACTAGGTTTTGGAGGAAAACATAGTATCCAATACTTAGTATATTATAATATTTCCCAAAGGCTTGCTGCCATATTAAGTTACTGACTAGATCCATTATACTGTCATATTGTACACCATAAAACTGTTAAATGTCTCTTTTGTCCTCAATTACAAGCTACTCTTTTCAAATTCAAATGACTTTGGAAGAACTTCCATGTTAACTGGACCACTACACATTAGAAAAAAGCAAATAGAAAAAAATACTACTATTGTCTTTAACAGTTTGTAATCTGAACCCTTTGGTGGAATTAGTGGCTTGTAAATTCACTTTTAACTTTCTATTATCCTTCACTTAAAAGCAGAGTTCGATTGGTAGACTATGAAAATGTAACAATAGAAAATCATTAATTCTGGAATTCTGAAGTAATACAGAAAATGAAGAATGGGTTGATAGCATCTTAAAGAGAACTCAATTGTTATCCTTATGAACTCAGAAAGGGCACATCCATAACGTTAACTCAACCTGTTCCAGAGACTAGTCAGCCTGTTACACATTTAATGTTTTCAAGTACTTATTGTGCTTTTTGCAATAATAAAATTGCTGCATTTTTCAATGCAAATGTAACAACGCAATTTTTGTTCCACTGTTAATCTTTGGCTTGATCTTAAAGTCCAATCTTACTCATCTCAGATATGTACATGACAACTCGCTTTACACCTGTGCTGAGATCAGTCTCAACTTTCAGAAAGTGCAATGCTTCTTTTCCTCAGCTTTCTACTCTGTTGTTAAATGGTTGACCAACCATTGAAGAATAAGCATTGCGTATACACTGTAATTGTGAATAATGGGTGCAACATGTAATACATTTTTAATATTCATCTGAGTATTGAAGGGTCACCCATAATTTTTTTTATAGAATAAAACTTTATGGAAGAGTTGGAGTCAAAAAGTAGTAATAAGGTTAGATGTGGTGAGACACCCTCAATTAGTTGAGGACTTCAAGGGTTATTATCACCATAGCACCATTATTCAATGTCATATAGATGCCAACGTATAAAAGTCAATCTTTGAAGCCATGAAATATCTATCCAAAAACAGAGGTCAGCTTACACACAGAGTATAATGATGTCATTATGGGTGAGTGCTATTTTGAAATATCTTTGGCATCCTATGCAAAGGATGGGCATGTCTTAAACTCCTGCACATCCTTGCAAGGCAGCTCAATCCCATGTGCCTAGTTTTAAGGTAGCGGTAAGTAAATAATACGTTTATAGGATGAAAAGTAGAGGCTGACTGCTAATGTGAGTGTAACATGTTCTTGTAAAGAGGGCCATTGTATATGCTGATTAAATGCAAAATCATGATTTTTGGGGCTGAAGTATTTATAATAGGTCGTTCGTATTGTAAAAACTATGTTCCCTTTCTCTTCCCTTTTTCTTCTTCCTTCTGCGGAGTATTATCTTTCTTCCTTTCATCACCTCTTAAACCAACTGCATTTCTTACTCTGATTACCATACTTCCTTCAGAGAGGAAAGAACACAATAGTGACTGGTACTGCATCCTACTGCATTCTGAAAAATAAACTATTAAGCTAATGCAGAAATCCTCAATATGACAAATGAATCAGCTGTATTCTGTTGTGAATTATATCCAATTTTAGGTGACTTTTTATGCACTTACTGTAGAAGTACACTTTTGCATTATATCTAACTCATTGTGGCCTGCTTGCTCTTATTAAATGACCCAAGGTGGGACGTTTAATTTCCTCTATATTTTCCTTGATTTTGATTGAGATTCACAATATCTTTATGTAATACCTGGAAATATTCAGTGTACAAAATGTTGGTTAGGCCTATGAGTATTGTGTACAGTTCTGAACTCCACATTATTAAGAGGGACATGATTGTCCTGGGGAAGAGTTCGGCGGAGATTCACCAGGATGTTGCCTGGGCAGAGTTTCAGTTATGAAGAGAAATCGGATAGACTGGGGTTGTTTTCCTTGGAGCACAGGAGATTGAGGAGACTGAATGACTGAAATGGTAAAATTATGAGAGGCCTAGACAGGAAGGAACTTTTCCTCTTGGTGGAGGGATCAATGATCGGGGCATAGATTTGAGGTAAGGAACAGGAGGTTTGAGGAAATGTGAAGAAAAATTTTCACTCAGATGATGGTAAGAATCTGGAGCTCACTGTATGTGTTGTGGAGGCAGAAACCCTGATATCATTTTAAAAAGTATTTAGATATATACTTGTGATGCCAAGGCAATGGAACAAGTGCTGGAAAATAGGATTAGAATAGTCAGATAGCAAGAACTGTAGATGCTGGATTCAAAGGTAACACGGTGTGATGCTGGAGGAACACAGCAGGCCAGGCAGTTTCAGAGAGACAGGAAAGTTGATGTTTCAGGTCAGGACCCTTCTTCAGAAATGAGGAGGGGGAAGGGAGCTCAGAAATAAATTGAGAGAGGGGAGTGAGGGTGGGGCTGGGGAAGGTAGGTGGGATGGTGGTAGGTGAGTGCAGGTAGGGAGCGGTGGGGATTAGTCAGTGAGGTGGCAGGGGCGAAGTGGGAGAGAAGATGGACCGGTTGTGTCAGGTCAAGGAGGCAGAAATGAGAGGGAGGGCTGGTCATTGGATGAGGCTGGGGGTGAGGAGATTTTAAAACTGTTGAAATCCATGTTTAGGCCCTTGGGCTGTAGGCTTCCGAGGCGGAATAAGAGATGCTGCTTCTCCAGTTTGCGGGTGATGTCATTGTGGCACTTCTGAGCTCCCTTCCCCCACCCCATTTCTGAAGAAGGGTTCCGACCCAAAACGTCAACTTTCCTGCTCCTCTGATGCTGTCTGGCCTGCTGTATTGCTTCAGCCCCACACTGTGTTATCTTAAAATAGCGGGATGTTTGTTTTTGACCGGTGGAAAATTGATGGTCTGAAGACCTTTTTCTGTGTCATAGACCCCTATGACTCTGTGACACTTAGTTTACTTGCTTACTTGTATCTTGTTTTATACAAGATACTTGTATCTTGTATCTTGTTTGTAATTTGGTAAGGGACTTGAGAGTACTGGTTCTGATCGAACGAATGGAATTCATACTTTTGGGACATGGAGTGAGAATTGATAAAATTTTTCTGAAAGGATCAATTGTCAGCATTTAACAAGCTTCAGTGCTAACATCAATTATAATTCTGCAATAAATGAATGATATGAAATTATATCATGAGTACTTTCCACTCATCTAAACTAGGATATAAAACTTATCCACAGCATGTTGCCTAATTAAATAAGGATCTCTCTTTCATATGAATTTGGAACGACTTTCAGAGTAGACTTGATGGACTGAAAGACCTAATTCTGTTCCTCTATCCTGTGGCCTTACATCTTCTGCCTTCTACTCGTCTGGTTTGGTAAAAGAACCAGAGCAAAATGCTTCATCTGCCTTTCCCAACGATAATTTATTAAGACTAATTGTTTCGCGTTCTGGGTTTGTAAATCAGCTGCAAGAAAAGTTCAAGCTAAAACTCTTAACTAAAGTACCCGGCTAAATGAAAAGGACGAAGCTCATCATGTTTGGGGATGCTAGTACTGGTTAGTAATGGTTGGGTCTACCATTCTTTCATGCAGCTTTTTAAAAACTTTGCTCAGATGCTTTGTTCCTGTTTGCGTAGTGAAAGGGAACAATGCACTGTAGAACTCTGATTTTTGACAGGTGATTCTTTACATACGACTCCAATAGCACCCACCTTCCCTGTTGTGTGGGTAAATGAATTAAACCAGTGTGACACAACTCAAAGGCTGGAACATTTAGTGCACATAGTTTCTATAATTGGTGTTGACATGATTCATTACTATTAAATTTCTAGGGTTGCTCAAGCATGCAACATTTAACTGGGAGTCTGTACCCTACCTGGAAAACCCTTCTTTCAAGGAACCAGAATCATTGCTAATTTTTTTTTATATTTAATTTATATGAAGCCGGTTAACAATTTTGCAGGCATTACATTGCTTATTCATATCTCGATATGTATTATGATAATTGATTTCATTATGAAAAACCTGGGTGTGAACCATCCTTCCCTAAGGACACATAGGGATGATCAATAAATATGGAATTACAGCATTGCCTACGTCTCAAGAATAAAAATAATATTTTAAAATTGATTTAAATTTATTTTTATATTTTCTTGAGAAATGCATTGAGTTGATAAAAATCACACTTTTAACAATCATTTATTAGTTTAAAGAAAATAACAGATTTGGCCGAAGGAATCAGTAGTTCCTTCACAAATGTGTAAGATAGGGTTTAAAGAGTTTTCAAAGAAGTATTCAGCTATTATTACTTTCCATTTTGTGTTTCACTGTCAAATGGAGGTCACCTTTTTCCATACGTTTACCCATTCACTTCATAATCCATTTTGCAGTTTGCTGGGTGTAACTGATCTTATCTTTTAGATTCAAAGACAGCAATTCATTTGCAATTCTAAACAGGAGTTGCCATTATACATTGCAGGTCACTGAAGGTGAGAGTTCTTTCTGTTTCTTTCTGTAGGGTTGTACTAGTTCTTTAGTGGCTATGGTTCACTTCATTGCCCTGCGGTATTCAATAAAGGAAGGATTTTTCATTCAGCAGGGTGGTCAGCACAGTAGTAGCTCACAGCTAAGTGCTAATCACTGAAGAATTGTCTATTGCATGCTCAGCAACTGTTGAGTTTAACCTGTGTATTTTGTGCGACTAAACTTTGCTGCCATCAGGACAGTGCTGGCTGAGATGTAGCTCTTCAGCTGTGCATCCCAGTCAAAATAGATTTTGAGTCAGGCAACATCTTAAACAGCTGTTTCCTGGAACCAATTGTAAGTACGGCTGATTAGTGGTGAACTATGTATGTGGAATGTTTTGCCATGGCAGCTTATGTTGGCATGAGCTAAAGTGCTGGAGCAACTGAGTAGTAAAACCCCATGTTCATATGTACAGTTGAAGCTCATAATTGCTGATAGATTCAATACTTCATGTTCTTAATTAAAAGTAACATTGGGTTTAAATGGATATCCGGATCCAAAGTAACAGCAATGGTCACATCAACAGTGGAATGAACCTTTAAGCGTGAAGGACATAAGGAATGTTTGCAAACCTGTATTCTGAGTGAGTATACCAAGGGTATAACAAACACTGCATTATTTTTCAACTGTAAGTGAACATATCAATGTGCATTAGTTTACTTTCTACTGCTCTCTATGCCTTTTATTCTTTTTTACATGTGGAGATATGGGCACTCCATAGCATTTCAGGCAGAGCTGATCTTGATTTGATAGTTTTCATGTTTTGTTTACTTACATTTTCCTCACTGCTTGGTATGAAAGATTATGAATATTGTTTAAATTTAAAGAAGTTGGCCCTGCTTTTGCACTTGGTCACCTCCCAATCTGGATGCACCAAGTTGTGACTTAATATGTAACTGCGTTTCTATCCTGTATTGTATTCTTAAATACCATTGTTGCCACCTGCTTAAAAATATGAAAATATTGAAAAGAATTCTACACTAAAACACAGTCATTTACCAATAAGTAAACACCTGTGAAAAGATTTGAAGGCCTGACGCTAGGCTTTTTTATGAAAAATTGATTTCCATTATGTGAAATGTAATGCACAATACAAAGCTGAGTGTGGAGGTGAACTGTGAGCAGGTTGCAAAGATGTTTCACTATGATCTGGGCAAGTTAAGTGGGCAACTGCATGGCAGATGAAGTATAATGTGCATAAATATGAGGTTATCCACTTTAGTAGAAAAAACAGGAAGACACATTATTATCTGAATGGCAATAGATTGAAAAAGGAGAAGGTGCAATAAGACTTGGGTGTCCTTTTGTACCAGATATTGAAAATGAGCATGCAGGTGCTGAAGAAGGCAAATGATACGTTGGCCTTTATAGTGAGAGGGCTCGAGTACAGGGGCAGGGATGTCTTGCTGCAATTGTACAGGGCCTCAGTGATTTGAAGGGCCAAATGCCCTACTGATACAATTCCACTAAATTAAATAGTGGACTAAAGAATTCCATATAACAAATTAAGCTCTTGTCATTCCAGTAATATCTAGGTTCACAGATAGTAGGAACTGCAGATGCCGGTGAATCTGAGATAACAAGGTGTAGAGCTGGATGAACACAGCAGGCCAAGCAGCATCAGAGGAGCAGGAAAGCTGACGTTTCAGGCCTAGACCCTTCAGAAGGGTGGAGGCCCAAAACATCAGCTTTCCTGCTTTTCTGATGCTGCTTGGCCTGCTG
>JAHRHZ010000046.1:7409373-7461553 GCA_024137785.1 Ginglymostoma cirratum
TCTGATGCTGCTTGGCCTGCTGTGTTCATCCAGCTCTACACCTTGTTATCTCAATTTCTAGGTTCATCTATTTTCTGAGTGCTTTGCGTATTGGAAAGCAACTTTATAATCTGTAGACTTTCTACATAGATGGAGTCACATGACATGTTATGAGTTCAGCAAAGAAGGACTCTGGTGATACAATGCACACTGACACCAAATGGTTTAAACACTCTTTGTTCTTATCAGCTATACTCAGGAATAGATTAAATAATTGTCGCTGGTAAAAATTGTTGGCATGAGAGAAGGTAACTTAAAGCTGCTGCCAATTTAACAATACTTACAGTAAAAATATTGCATAATGTTCTATTTTGTACAATTTTGGGAATCAAAACTATGAACATTTTGTTGAAGATAAAATGAATTGCAGATTTCAACCCATTCCAAAACATGTACCATTGAACTGCTGCAACTGTTGTTTTATACGTACAGTACAAAGTAACATAAATGTCTTAGCAGCGTAATGCAGAATTTCATGAACAGACACATTTGATTCCTTTTTATCCCCTAAGAAATGTTTTTAAAAGATACTATTGTCTCTTGCTGGCCCAGTTAGTGCTCTTCAGAGAGGCATTAAATATTTTTTAAACATTTTTTATTACTGTAAATAGTGATCTTTACCAAATAGATTAACTGTGGCTGGTGTAAAACAGAGCACATAGTTTAATAAATCATCGATACTGACTGTGGATATATCATGATCTAATTTTTTTTAATTGGTCAATCACTTTACATGCAATAAATAGAAAGTGATTTCAGTTTTTCATTATTTCGTTGACTTCATTTAAGTGGATCAAATGTGAACATAGAGGCTTTCATTGAACTATATCATTCAAAACATTTTATTGTTTGGCGGTCTCTCCATTTTATTTCTAAGTATTTTGAATTATTTTTGTTTTTGCATTGCCTTCCCAATCTTTACCCTTTTCGGGTTCTGTTCCTTACTTGAATTTGCGGTAAGATCTAGAGAAACTTATTAAGTTTACATCTGCAGTTGGAAGTTCTCTTTCTTTCATTTAGGATTTCAAATGATATGGGCATTGCTGTTTAATCCAGCATTTATTTCCTGTTGACATTTGCAAGGAGATGGAGGCCACAGCCCTGAGCCCAGCACATCATGTGAATATTCCCAAAATGCTGTTTTGACTTTGCTAAAGCATTGGATTATCAATACATCTCCAAGTCAAGGTGGTACGTGTCTTGGATGGGTGATGTTTTCCCATGTAACTGTTGCCATTCTCTTTCTAGATTGAGAGGTCAGGAATTTGGTAGGTGCTGTTGAAGGAACCTCGGTGAGTAATTGCAAAGCATCTTGTAGTTGATATTCATAATTACCCCTGTGCATTGGTGGAGGGATTATGGTGAATGAGATGCCAGTCAAGTGGGATGCTTCATGCTGGCAAGTGTCAAACCTTTTGGGGATTGTTGGAGCCGCAGTCATCCAGACAAGTGGAGAGTGCATACTCCTGACTTGTGTCTTTTATATGGTGGACACGTCTTAGGGAGTCAGGAGGTAAATTACTTGTCAAAAAATGTTTTCTGACTTGCTTTGCAGCCACAGTTTTATATGGCTGTTCCAGTTCAGTTTCTGCTCAGTGTCCCAAGAATGTTAATGGTGGTAAATTCAGTGATTGTAATGCCCCTAAATATTATGGGGAAATAGTTAGGTTTTCTTTTGTTTGAGGTCGTTATAGCCTAGCGTTCATATGACATAAATGTTGCTTGAGTGGTCTTGATGCATGTATATGTGGCCTCCTTCAGCATCTGAGGAATTGCAGATGATACTGAATATATTGCAATCATCAGCAAACATTTCTGCTTATGATAGAGGCAAGGTCATTGGAGCAGCTGAAGATGGCTGGGCCAAGTACTTCTGCAGCAATGTCCTAGGATTAAGATGACTGACTTGCAACAATTATAGCTATCTTCCTCAGTGCTAAGTCTGTCTGTAACTAATGGAGAGTTCTTACCCACATTTCCATTGACTCCAGTTTCGGTTGAGGTCCTTCATAGCTGATTCAGTCAAGTGCTTCTTTAATGTCATGGGCAGTCTATTTTACCTATATCTCATTGGTTTAGCTCTTTTATCTACGTTGGACCAAGACTGTAATGAGATCAGAGCTAATTGGCCATCATGAAACTCAAACTGAATGTCAAGTTGCACGTTATTGCTGAGTCAGTGTCTCTTTCTTTATTCATGGAGGGAATGTGAGCATCTCTGGCAGGGCCAATCTTTATTGCTTATCCCTAATTTCCCAGAGAGCACTTGAGGGCCATCCGTACTGCTGTTGGTCTGGAATCACAGCAAGGCCAGACCAGCTAAAGCTGGCAGATTGGAAACAAGTATAGAAAATGCTGGAGCAACTCAGCTGGTCTGATCTTATAGAGTTATACAGTACGGAAACAGACTCTTCAGTTCAACTCATCCACATCGACCAGCCATCCCAATCTGACCTAATCCCATTTGCCAGCATTTGGCCCATATCCCTCTAAAACCCTTCATATTCATGTACTCATCCAGCTGCCTCTTAAATGCTGTACCCTCCTCCTCCACTTCTTCTAGCAACTTGTTCTGTACTAGCATCTGTGAAGAGAAAAATGGAGTTCATGTTTTGAGTCCAGTATGACTCTTCTTCTGAAGAAGGGTCCAGACCCGAAACGTCAGCTTTCCTGCTCCTCTGATGCTGCTTGGCCTGCTGTGTTCATCCAGCTCCACACCTTGTTATCTCAGATTCTCCAGCAACAGCAGTTCCTACTATCTCTCTCCAGCATTAACTGTGTTTGTTTCATATTTCCATCCGCAAATATGGCAGATTTCCTTCCCTTAGCACTTTGATTACATCTCAATTGCCAATAAGATAATGGGGTAGCAATTTGCCTGGATTGGATGTGTCATGTCTTTTTGTGGACAGGCTTGTGCAGTTTTACACATCACCAGTGTGGTTGCTGTTACTGGAACAGCTTGACGAGAGGTTTGGCTTGTTTGAATCTGTATACCTATAATACTATTACCAGAATGTTATCAGGATCCATAACCATTTCTTGCGATCGTGTAGAATGGGTCAAATTGGCTGAAGACTGGCACCTGTGATGCCTGGCAGTTAAGAAGGAGACCGAAGTGATTTTCCATTCTGCACTTCTGACTGAAGATGATTGCAAATGCCTTAGCCTTTTACACTGAACTGTTAGGATGTCCCATCATCAAGGATGGGGATATTTGTGGAGCCTTATCTTCCAGTAAGTTGATTAATTGCCCACCACCCATACTATTAGATGTGACAAGACTGCAGATCTTTTGACTGTGGGATTACTTAACTCTGTCTGTAGCATGCTATTTTCACTGTTTTGCATGGAAGTAATTCTATGTTGTAGCTCCACCAGGTTGACACTCACTACTAGATAAAGCTAGTATTGCTCCAGGCATGCTGCCTTGCGCAGTTAATTGAAGCAGATTTGTTCCCCAGGCTTTATGGTAATATAGAGTTGGGAATATGTCTATTTATGAGATAGAGATTTTTGCTGAATACAATGTTGCTGTTACTGCTGACCCACAGTATCTTTTGGATGCACAGTTTGAGTTGTTCAATCTGTACAAAATCAATCCCGTTTAGCGTTGACCTTATTTACAATGTTTACATTACTCAAGCTCAATCTTCGTAAAATTTGAACAATTGCTTCGTCACCTTTACTATTGGAAGGCTGAATTTTCAGAATGAGTTTTGCAATTTTTTAAGGACTTTTTTTACAATAAAACAGGAAAAAGAGAGAGGTCAATATTTGAACAAAATTGAGAGTTCAACATTAACGTCCTAGGTTATCTTTCTGTCATGTTCCAGAATTGTGGTTATGTTGAACATGATTGTAGTTCAATCCTGTATCACATCATAAAACGTTACCACACTTTATTTTGTTCCGATGGTATATTGTATGGACCAATGCATTTGGGGCTAAAATGAGGTTTCTGGATGGTTTCCTTTTGATTTGCTACGCAGCGACAGAAAATAAAATTGCACCCATATAAAATATATCAGTTTGGAGACTGGAAAAAGTACTAAAAGCTTGGAAACGTAGTATTCAAAAGATGTGACAAAGAAGTTTTTTTTAAAATTATTTGTGCAATGTGAATGTATCTGGCTGCGGCAGCACTTATTTGCCCTGGAGAAGGTGGTGGTTATTTGCCTCCTTGAACCACCACAGTCCTTGGGATGTTGGGACACCCACATTGATGTTTTTGAGGGAGTCCAGGATTTCACCCAGCAACAGTGAAAGTATGGCAGTATAATTCCAAGACAGTGGCAGCTTAGAGGAGGATCTTGCAGGTGCTGATGTTCCCATGTATCTGCTTCCATCAAGTTTCCAGGTAGAGGAGCTCAAAGGATTGAAAGTGCTACCTTTTGAAGCTTTGGTGATAGTGCATCTTGTGGATGGTATACACTTCTGCCACTGTGTATCGATAGTGGAGAGTTAAGTGTTGAGCTTCTTGTGAGTTGTTGGAGCTGAACCATTAGGCAAGTGTTTAGTATTATATCACAAACCTGATCCACTCATGCCTTGTAGATGCTGAACAAGTGCTGGGAAGACAGAAGATGAACCGCTTCTGCACAATTCCTAGGCCTGTCCTCTTGTTTTAGACTCCCCAGGGGAGGTGAGTCCAAAACCAGAGAGCATATGTTTAAGGTGAGAGGGGAAAGATTTTAAAGGGACCTAAGGGGCAACATTTTCACAGAGTGTGGTGTGTGTATGGAATGAACCACCAGAGGAAGTGATGGAGGCTGATGCAATTACAGTATTTAAAAGGCATCTGGATGGGTATATGAATAGGAAGGGTTTAGAGGGATATGGGACAAATGCTGGCAAATGTGACTAGATTAATTTAGGGTATCTGGTCGGCTTCGACGAGTTGGTTGGAAGGTCTGTTTCCATGCTGTATATCTCCATGTCTCTGACCTGCGGTTGTGGCCACAGTATTTGTGTGGCTCCTGAAGTTTAGTTTCTGGTCATTGCTAATACCCAGGAAGTTAATTGTGATGGTAATGCTGTTGACTGTCAAGGGACAATGAAAAGATACTTTCTTGTTGGAGACTGTGGACACATGTGTGACATAAATGACAATGTTCAGTGCCACATATTAGCCCAAGCCTGAAGTTCTCTAGGTCTTGCCGTTTTATGGACATGCAGTATCTGTTGAGTTGTTAATAGTACCAAACATTTTGCAATTATCAGCAAACATCCACACTTCAGACTTTGAGATGAAGCAAAGGCCATTGATGAAACAGATGAAGAATGTTAGGTCTAGGACAGTACTTTGAGGGAATGTTGCAGCAATGTCCTAAGATTGAGATTATTGACCCCCAATACCCACAACCATCTTCATTTTGGCTGTGTAACTGCAACCAGCAGTTTTCGTCCCTGATTTCTATTGACTCCTGATTTGCTAGGGCTCTTTGGTGTTACACTTTGTCAAATGCGGCTATGATATCAAGAGCAATCACTATCACCTCACCTCTGGTGTTCAGCACTATTGTCCATATTTGGATAAGATTACAATGAAAGTGGGAGCTGAGTGACCCTGGCAGATCCCAAACTGAGCATCAGTGAGCACTGCTGCCTGACAATATTGTTGTTGACCCCCTTCCATCAATGATGATTGAGAATAGTCTGCTGGAGCTTTAATTGGCCAGAATAGATTTATTCTGCATTTTGTAGACATGGCCTGTGCAGTTATCAGCTACTTTTGTAGCTATACTGTAACAGTTTGGTTAGTGGCATGGCTAATTTTGGACATAAATCTTCAATCCTATTGCCAGACTGTTGCCAGACCTCACAACCTTTTTAGTAGCCAGTGCTTTCTGCTATTTCTTGATAAAATGTGGATTGAATCAAATTGTCCAAAGGCCGCCATCCAAGACTGAGATGGATCATTTACTAGGCACTTCTGGCTGAATGTACCTGTAAATGCTGTAACCAAGACTTTTGCAGTGATCTCCTGGGATTTCCCTATCATTGAGGATGGAGAAATCTGTGGAGCTGCTGCCTCCTGTTAGTTGTTTAATTGTCAATCAAGACCCGATGTGACAAGACTGCAAAGACTAGATTTGACCAGCTGATTGTGACATCGTTTGGCTATCTCTTTTAAATTCTGATTCTGCATTTTGACATGCAAGTAGTTTTGTGTTGTAACTTCACCAGATTTTTCATATGCTTGGTGCTCTTGGAATGCCTTTGTGCACTCTTTATTGAACAACAATTCATCTCTGAGCTTAATAATGATAATAGAGTGGGGAATACACAGGCCATGAGGTTACAGATTGTGCTTGAATACAATTGTGCTGCTGATGACCCAACGCACCTCTTGGATACTCAATTTGCCGTTGTGAGATCTATTTAAAGGCGGGTACATTTAGCACTGTTATAGTGCCACACATAATGATGGGAGGGTATTCTAAATGTGTTGACTGTACTTTGTCTCCCCAATTACTCCTACCATATTCTCATGGACAGATGTATCTGAAACAGGAAGATTAGTGAGGACAAAGTCAATTAGTTTTCTGCTTTTGTTAGTTTCTTTATCACCTGCCACAGACCCAGTCTTGCTGAGATATCCTTTCGGATGCTACCACCTCGGTCAGAGGTGATGCTGCTAAGCCACTCTTGGGGATGGACCCAGGGTACGTTTTGTGCCCTTTCCTCTCTTAGTGCTTCTCCCAAGTGGTGTTCAAAATGGAATTGTACTGATTCATTAGACGAGAGGGAACTTGGTATCAGCAGCATGTTTTCTTGTCCTGGTTTGATCTGATGCATGAGAATTCATGGGTCCAAAGTTAATACTGTGGAGTCCCAAGGCAACTCTCTCCTGGCTGAATACCGTTGTAGCATCACCTCTGGTGAGTCTGTCCTGCCAGTGGAATAAGACACGTTCAGGAATGGTGATGATAGTGCCTTGGGTATTGTTTATAAGGTATTTTCTAAGAATATGACTGTATCAGGCTGTTGCTTGACCAGGATGTGGGACAGTCTCTTGGACTGCTCTCCCAACTTTGGCACAAGACCCTAAGATGTGAGGAAGGAGATTTTTTAGGGTCAACAGGGCTGGGTTGTTGAAGTAATTTTTGGTGCCTAGGTTGCTGGTAAGTGGTCTGTCTTGTTTAATTCCTTTGGTTAAACTTTGCAGTAGTTTTCATACATTTGAGTGACTTCCTACACCATCTCAAAGGTTAGTTAGGGGTCAGCATATTTCTGTGGGTCTGGAAACCCATGTAGGTCAGATAGGTTAAAAAAGACAAATTTCCTTCCTTAAAGGATATTAATGAATGAGATGAGTTTTACGCCAATTGACAATGTTTGTATGTTTGCGCTTAGACATGTCTTTAATTTTAGATTTTATTCAAGTCAAATTTCACTGTCAGCCAAGATGAGATTCAAAACCTCATCACCAGACCGTTAGCATGGATTACTGGTCCAGTGAATTATGACTGTGCGTCCACCTGTTGTCCCTGTATTCATTCTGCAGTCTTTTAGCAAATGTAATTTGACATGTTAGCCTTATTGAATGGCCTGACACCTTAATGTTTTCACACATATCAAAGATAAAACACTTTTTCAACTATTTTATGATCCAAACCCACCTTTTGTTTCTGACAATGTATTTTGTTGTATTTATTTCTGAGGAAATAGTAAAGGGTGACATGCTACTGGAAGCTTACGTAGGTTTTTTCTTGCATAGCTGCACACTGCTGAAGTAGTTACCAAGCATTGTGCAGAATGAAAGAAAGTTAAATTGCTTTTAGTCAAAAAGTTGTGCACCTCTTAATGACCAGCTATTGGCAGAAACTTGGCAAAAGTTTTCCCTTTTTCGGTCAAAAAAATGCTAGGTTTGTTGAGCAGAAGGTAACAAAGGCAGAAAGTTCAATATGAGTTCAATGGTAGAAATGATCTACAGCAGTCCTGAAAGTAAATTTTCTTTTAATGTTTTTAAATGCAATGATGATTTCACTTCTTGTTGCGTTGGTTGAAGACTGACAAGATGCAGTAGCACTGGTTGGGTTTTGGGGATTAGGAGTTGAGCCTGGAACGGTAAAATGCAAGGAATAGGAATTGAAATCTGCTTGCTGATGACTCATTTGGAGAAGCTGATGATTATTGCTGTCCATAAATGCTAAAATTGGTTTATAGTCAAATTACTTAATGAATAATTATATTGAGCTTCTCATTTTAATTCTATAAATTCTAACCCTTCTTGGCTGTAGTCTGAAGATGTTAATTTTGGTCTCCTCTCATCCTTAAATAGTCAGTAGTGCAAAAGCATTACCAAACGTTGATCGGGACGAAGGACAGCTACAAGAGTGTTTATTGTAAAAGCATCCTAGAAAATCTATCTGTTTGTGGACCACTTTCACTTTTGTGTTTTAATGGGATTATACAAGTACGGCTTTGTTACACTTGTGCAATATTTTGCAATGTTTGCTTCTAGCATTTGTAACACATAGACACACTTCAAAATCAATATTTTAGTTTTGTGTATATTTTCCTTTAGTGTTCTGCCTTTTCTTCAATGTAAACTTTTCTGCTACTGACTTTTGTTCCATGTAAAGTAAAATATTTGTGCTCAGCTGTTCCTGTGTAAATACTGTGTGAATTATTTTACTGAGTGCATTTGTTCACAGTGAATAGCTGGGTTGTAACCCCTTTGCGAACATTTGGTCTGTATTCAAAAAGTGAGTGTTGTTATCAGGAACAAGTTACAATTCTATCTCATGACTTTTCTGATTGTTGGTGTACTCAGTAAATGTTGATGATTTAATATGGAAACAGACTTGGCATAATTACTGAACTCAATGTGATGGGACTGAATTAACAGTGCTCGATAACTTTATTTACACAGTGTTCTTTCTTGGTCTTGTCATTTCAACAGAATATGTTAATTTAGTTCCCTTGCAGTGCTGAACTAAGTAAGTCCTTGAAAGCAGCTCCTGCCATCAATTGTCACTGACATACTAATGCTGCAACTTGTGCAGCAAGAACAAATTTCCTGAGTTTTTTTAAATTTCAAAATGATGGGTATAGATTAAAAGCAGAAATTACAGTAAGAATTCACTTAACGCAAGAGAGGGGATACCAGACGTTCTTCTGACAACTTCCCTTTCCTGTTTTTTCCACTAAAAACAAATCACCACCAAAATTACATTGTATAATTATGAAATTCTTAGCTTCTATCACGCATGATGGAGCTGAACAGTTTATTTTTCAGTAATCCAAGTTATTTTCTATTACAAAATAATGCCAGCATGAGAAAATATTTCTGAAATAAAGATTTATTTATATCTATTTTCCTATTTTTCCTTCCTTCTGTCTCTGCTAGCCTCTTATTATGTCGTTTTGAACATTATTCATCATTGTCTTCCATTAATGCCACTTTCATTTTAATGACATTTAATTTTTCCAGTTACATGTTGCTCAGTGTTTTAAGGCAACTGCTTCCCAAGCCACCTTGGATGTCTTCACATTCATGCAGTCCACTTCCAAAATGGCTTACTTTATCAATAGGTTATAAACGGTATTAGCTGCTAAAGCAGCTGATGTTTATTCTTTTGATAAAGTAAAGCAATTTTTAAAAAAGATAACCATAAAAGTACATTTAAAACTTGTATTATTCCTTTGTGACTTGCTTCATTTCGCCATTGTCATCAATGATTTCACCAAGACCATGTTGTCTGATACCACCAAGCTTGAAAACAGTAAATAAGGCATTAAGATAAATTCCGTGAGTAATCAGGCAGCACAGAGAGTGAATTTAACAAATGAATATTGTATAAATAGGTTAATAATTATTTGAACTGATGATAATGGCTCAACCCTTCAAAATATGCTTTCTGATAAATTACTAAATGTTTGAGTTAACAGATATTATTCAGGAAGTTAATACTTAAATTGTAATTTGTTCCTTTATTAGGTACAATTCGCTGTGTAATTTAAATATCTGTCGAATGCTGGATGTACTCAGTGAACAGAATGTCAAGCAAAACAATTTGATTCACAGGCTTTGTTGTGAATCATAGAATTCCTATAGTGTGGAAACAGGCCCTTTGGCCCAACAAGTCCACACCAACCCTCAGAGCGTCCCACCTAGACCCATCCCCCTATAACCCATCTAATCTACTCATCCCAGCACACTGTAGGCAATTTAGCACAGCCAATCCACCTAGCCTGCACAGCTTTGGATTGTGGGAGGAAACCGAGCACCCGGACAAAACCCACACAGACACAGGGAGAATGTGCAAACTCCACACAGACATTCACCCCAGGGTAGCATCGAACCCGGGTCCCTGGCTCTCTGAGGCAGTAGTGCTAACCACTGAGCCACCGTGCCGCCCGTGTTGTGTTCCTGTTAAGTTCAAGAGGGTCATAGAAGTGTTCAATTCATGTTTGTTGTTTATAAGTTCAGATTCGGCCATTGGATAACATAGATTCTTCAGTCCATTCTGTGTTGGTTATGAGTTCTGTTGAAACTCTGAAATTAGCATGAGCTATAAAAAGAAGACAAAATTAACCCGACGCTGTAAACTGCAACACAAAATTTTCTGTAATTGTGCAGTCTGTCTATATACAGTTATTATCAAATGCCAATATATATGAACAAGTTGAAAATGCTCATTTAATTGCCTGTAGCCAAAAGTAATCACTGACTCCATTGCAACAGTGGTTCAATCAGGTAGGCAGTGAGTCCATTTAAGTAACTTTCAGCAGTTTATAGAAATATTATTAATTTTCCTTTAAGTTAGTTTCCAGGGTAGAACAGAATAGTTTAAAGGCATTTATAAGAAGGATGTTAATTTTATGCCAAATAGTTGGCAGTTTTAACTTGAAATTTGGTCAAAGCGAGATGATGTGGTGAAGTTCAGGAATGTAGTAAATAAATTCTATTTCTTGAGTCTTCAGTTGCAACACAACTTCTTGTGTTTTACTTGAATAGCAGTATGATTTGTGTGATCTGATTTGATAACTGTCACTGCACCAATGTTCAAAGCGGTAAATTAGAAGTAGGTAACAATTACGTGAGACTACCCACGAAACATGTAATCCACATATTCCAGGGTTAAACTGTTGTCACTTAGTAAATGTCAGGTGAAAAATTATATTGTAAACAAAGCTAAGGTAATGTCCACAAATTCACTCGTAAAGTTTGTCCACAGTTGGAAAATCAGACCAATAATGTTCAGGTGGGTAAATTGGTTTTAGTGCAACTCTCAGCCCTTGATTTGATTGTGTATTCTGGACTGGTATTTTAATACTGCATTGATAAAAATGCTGTCATTCAGATGAAACAGCATTATTTAAGGAAGAGCCAACATGGCTGACCAACATTGTGGGAAAAAAAGTCCATCGTTTGTGATTTGTGAAATGTTATTGCCACACCTGCCTACATAATTGCATTTTAAGTTAAAGTGTAATGTTTATTATTTACTTAAGAATCTGGATATTGAGCTAAAATCTAGAATATTTGACTTAAATCAATTCAAATTCAGCACCAGTGAGAATGAAATCGTCGCTGTCTTCAGTTGAAACTGAGGTATGTCATGGGTAAAAGATTATAACTAACTCTGCTCCCTCAAATCATCATATTTAGTAACTATTATAAAGTATTGTCCCTTGATGTAATTCACATTTGCTTAAACAGAAAGGCCACTTTAGGGGAAAAAAAGTGCAAGATGAGAAAAATAAAAAAGTTGAGGATCATTCCTTCTTGTTGTTTCATATTTTTAAATTGATTTTAATGGAATTGTGCTAATGACATTCTAAGGAAATTGATATTTCTTTCACTTGCACTATGCCAGATGTCACAGTAAAGGTCATGGAATGAGCCTTTTTAAAATGTAATGTAGGGTATTGTGTCCTTTTATTAAGTTTTATTTGTAGAGCTAATATGATGTTGAAACATGAACAATAACGGCACCAACAGCTATGCTAGATTAAAATCCTAAAAAAATTATTCTATGAATTTGTGTGTATTCTCTGGGAAGTGACCTTCAACAATTCTTTGGGAACTATTTGGAATATATTTCATCAAATCTTCAGATAAATATGTAATTAGATTTCAGAACTATACTGTCTGATTTTGAGTTGTTATGTGGTGGCTGATTCATCTGCAGCAGGCAATTAAGAAATCGAAGATAATTTTATGGCTGTATTTTTGAGGCTGCAAATTATTTTTTCCACACCTATTACACTATCGTCTTTCATGTTTTTCATCCATTTCTCTCAAAATCTTGTTACTGTTCGGGCATTTCTGAAGCATGATCCATTGTTCTCATCAGAAAGTTGAAAGGAAAAGTTTAGTAATTTCATTTAAACATAATTTCCAACTTCCCATTGCAGAATGGAAGTGCTAGGAAACAATGTAATTATGTTGTTCATTTGATCATTTCAGTTTGTTCCTGCAATTGTACTAGGGATAGGAATCTTCAGTGTCTTTCTTGCATTTTTGACTACATGTTTGCGTGGATAGACTCATCAAGACATGAACTTTGCCTTAAAAAACTGCAATTTCCTTTTTTCTATGATTCAGAATAACATTTATATTTGAATTTTACTTTAAAAAATTGGATCACTAGTTAACATGAAGCGAACACATATCTGAGTGATACAGTTCGAGTGTTTGTTCGTTTTTAAAGAAACCTATATTTTATGATGAAAATGAGAAGGAAGATTTATGGCTATTGTAGCAGTGCAGAGGAAAAAGTGGTTATTCCACAATCTATGCAGATCTGATTATGTGAAATACAGGGGTGGGTTTGCAGCAAATTGGAATACAAGAATTGGCTTGAATATTATGGATATTTTATTTAGGCTCAAACACAGTAACATTGTTACCATTTATGGTCCTGTTTTATGTTGTTAGGGCAATTAATTAAAATTTTACACTTATTATTCATCACAAAATATTTTGGTTTTGAACCTTTTCAGCAATAAAGAAATATCACATTGATTACTCTGTTACAGGACTCTATGCAACTTGAATAAGGACAGTTTCTAATAATTTAGCAGTAAGTTGATGTGAACTCTAAAATTTATATGTTGTGTATATGGCTGTAAGTGTTTTAGTAATGAAAATACCCTGCTTTCATTAGTGTCTATATAATTATCGTCTTGTCTATAAAAGTGTAATAGTACTCAAATTGCAAAGCACCCTCTTTCGCACATTTAAACATTTCCTGTTTAACTTTTGTTAGTTTCTTTAAACTGAAAGTGTGTTACTCCCAGAAAAGAAACTTTGTATGAATGTTTTATGAGTGTATTTAAATATGTTTAAGCATAATTTACTGAAAACACTTGACACAATTCAGTTACTGAATTATTCCTTTCCCTCGCCTCTTTTGTTTTGAAAAAATGTAAAACTGAGAAATTGGAGTTCTTTATTTAAAATAAAATCTTGAATAAATCTGTTTACTTGTAGAACTGTCAGTGACATATTTACAAAAATATGTTTTATGCGCAAGATAGTCAGCACATTAGAGCATTGACATTCAGTGTGAGAGCACCAGCATAAAGTAGCAACATAAAGCAGAGTTGGAAAATTAAGAGTGAGTGATTCACCTAGGCTGCAATAAATCACCTCCTTTATAGCTATTCAAAGTGGCATTCGGGGTAAATTTTGTTGGGAGGCGAAATGCTTCAGCAGCAAGTAGAGGTATCCCATACACAATCAGAACAAACACAAATCAATCACTTGCAGTGAGTTTATGACCACCATTATTGATTCAGAAATTGGCAGCAAAATAACTTTTCTTAAAAATCCTTACCAATTTGCAAATGTAAAGCATTTGCACATGTAACATTTCCTATTTAACATGGAACAGCATACTAAAATTTAGTTTTTGTGAGGATTGCAAGTTTTAAAGAAGTCAGATTGATTTGGTATTTTGGGGTTTAATAATAAGCCTAGTCTAGTCAGAATAATTTGATTTAACCACTGTGCTGAAATATTGATATTTTGAATATTTAGCACACATTTTATTAATTTTAGTGTATCAATTTCATAAAAAATAATTTAACCGGTAATAGAATGGCAAAGTTTTAGCCAAGACTTAAAATGATTGGTATTTGAGTAGATCGGTGATTAAAAGGGCTTGAGGGAAAGAAGCTAGGAATTCAAACACTCTCTTCCTCCTCCTGAACAACAGCATACAGAAATTTCGCTTCCTCTGTCATCCCAAAGTAAGTAAAAACAGTATTTCTTAAGCCAAGGGTGTAACTATCACGACATTCCTGCCAATTTTATGCTTCAACTTAATTTTCTCACATATATTTGTACAAATGCTGTTTCATTCACTCGATGCTTGTATGCTCTGCAGCATTTCAAGTTGCTTTTCCTAAATGTTTCTAGCTAAGCAGGAACAAGGGAAGAGTTTATTGTTTTGAGATCTGCTAAGGGACTAAAAGTACTTCAGGCATGGCGACTAAAGGAGCTTTTTGGGGGTGGGGGAAGGCTTTATTTTTCTTTTTTCAAACTGGATCTGAAATTTTAATTGTTTAGAAGTTGCAGTTGTAATTACAGTGTCTTGCAGTGGACTTTAGCTAGGTGGTGTCTAGGCAAAACGGTGTCTGTGCAGTTTCACATGCCAATACATGCTGCTGCAAGCAGTATGACTAGATGACATCCATTGTCATTCAGCCGTTTCTTTCTCATGGAGATGCCAGACGCCAGGCGCCAGTCTGTTTGGTCTTTTCCCCATGATTGCTGCAAGAATGCCAGCCCACAACATGGATGGCACGTAACCAGCAGATAAGTGGAAGCATGTAATACAAATTAGGTACATTGTCATATCTTGTAAGAAAAAGCCTTTATCTTACTGTGATATGTATTTACTACACAGGATTCTAATAGAATTTTTTACACAAGCTTTTACACAATTCATTTAAAGAATGGTTTATATTTCACTGACTTACAATGGAATTCTTTCAACTTATATTTGCTATTAAATTGTTTCATTGTGTGTGATTTGATGAAGAACTGTTTTTAATTGAAGCAGATTCATTCATTCAGGTGGATTCTATATGAATTATACAGACTTTTTTTATTGTTATTTGCTGAATACCATTTACAAATTCAGGATATTCGTTTGTTCATAAAAAATCCAAACACAACTTATTTTTGTCAAGTCTTGGATTTCCTTCCGCAGCATTTACATTATTTACATTGAAATATGGCATAGTGCTGTTCATTCTAGGAATAACACAGTTGGTATTCGCAATATTTCTGACCGTTTAGAAATTTTGTCCTATGTTTGCCCCTCTGAGTCTGCATGTATAATACAAATGGAGGCTTTTTGAAGCTCATATATTTTGCTCATTTCCTATATTGACTAGTTAAAAATCTGAATTATATTTACATAATACTTCTGCCTTGGCAATGTAGGAATATTCCAAAAATTCGAATGTAAGCTTCAAAATTTTCTCAAATTTTTCAAAAGCCTCTTCATTGAGTTTTACTTTTAAAAAGTTTATTATTCAATTCACAAAAAATGAATTGCCATTTCAAACTTTGTGCTTTTTGATACTACTTTAGTATTTTATTCAATTTTATGATCATTGGTTTGGTAATGGGTGAAATTGTCATCAGATAAGGATATCCAGTCTGATCAATTGTATGCCGGCCACTGGTTTCTTTCATGTTTTACTTGGAAACCACAGAAAATGCTGTGGTTGAACTAATACATTTAAAGACAACTAACATCAGAAATAGTGTAAATAGAACTTTGTTCATATTGTTACAGTGTGAAAAGTCAGTATTTTTAAGGATTGGATGAAAATATGGTCTCCGTGGATAGTATTATTTTGGTAAAAATTGGGTAGGACGATGAGGAGGAGTTACTCCAATAGGAAAGCATTTCAGTCCTCCAAAAGTGATAATAAATTTCATCAAGTGACCAAGTTGTCCATTCAAAAGCTGAATTTGTTTGAATCATATCTTATTTGGGATAAGCCCCCTCAATTCTGTGTCATGCCTTTGACTTTCTTTATGCCTTGTTTACTTCTGTTTTGCAAATGTATTTTGAATTAGTAGCCAAATGTCTGTTAGATGAAATCACAAATAATTACACTAGATAGTCCCCATTATTTTCATCAAGGATTTTAATGCATTGTAAGCACGTAAGCACGCTTTTTTCTTCAAACTGTACAGGCCTTTGAAGTGCAGATGAAACATGGTTCTTTTGCCACAGTGATGGTGATTTTATAAAATTACAAGCTGGTAGCAATTGAAATGCAGTGGAAATAATTTTTCCATTGATCTTAGCAAGTAAACGATTTTTAACTTTTTTTTCTTCCTCCGTTTTTGAGGCAGAGATTTTAGTGCTATTGTCGTTGGATCTTAAGACTCCTAAATTTCTTTGACCTTTCAGATGAACCCATCCTGAACGTAAACATTTTCTTGACACAGTTAGAAAAGGGGCCAGCAGATCTGGAGAGTATTAGTGGCGCTATATTTTGAGGGAAGTGAGGTCCCCAGGTAATTCTTCAGAGTTCCTTTCCAAGCCGCAGTACGTTTAGGCTACATTTTTTCAAGTAGCAAATAGGGTTCACTGCCAATGCCTGTACAGCTTTTTGAACTGTGATTAGTAGAAAACTTAATTAGCCTTTGCCTCTGCCATGAACCTGGGCTTATACAGTATAACTTCAATATGGTCTTTGTATATTTGATTTCTACTTTAAAAAAAAACTTGGCTGCTAATTTCTTAGAGTCTAAATGATGCCAAAATGTAAATTGAAAACAATCCAGTGCAGAAAATCTATATTGGCCTTTAGGATGTGAGTTTGCTTTTGCAATTTACTGCAAAATTTACAAATAAATCTTTTTCAGTTCAAATAAAATACCTCCGATCTAATTTCAGAGAGTCTGGAACAGTGATGATTACACATTTAAGCATCATGAGATTAAACAAGGTCTGTTGAATAGTATATGTCTCCTAGATATCCATTCCTTCCTCAAACTAATGCAGTTTGTGAATCTGAAATGGAAGTTAGAACAGTTTCTTAACATAGCTGAAGGCTCGACCATATGTTATAATACTATTGTCACTCCCATTTTTCCTTTTCCTTGTAGAATAATTGTAAGGTTTTTAATACACTGTACAGCATTGGGAAAATGGCACAAATACATTGGTTGAACATCTTTTGATCAAAAAGATAGTAAATTATGCAAAGAAGTTCTTTGGGAGTCTGCTTTCAAGGTAAAATCTTAAGTAAATTTGAGAAAATCTTCAGTAAATATAAGACCTATGTAAATAACCTTATTGAATAATTGTAACCGAGTTAGGTGTGCTTTCGGAGTAGTGGAAAACAATGAATATCTTATGCATTTTAAATGGAACTGGCATTCAATCCTGAAATAGTCATTGTTCTCAAAATGTATATCAAAGAATCATTACATTAATCATTGAAAATAGTAACAGAAATGGTTCTTTTTAATCGTCATTGATGTCAGCTGTACATTATAACATCCTTCATTTTATTTGGATCAATCTAGGTCCTGTTTTGTGCAGTGGTAGCATCTCTATCCCTGGACCAGGAGGCCTGGATTCAAGTCCCACCTGCTCCAGAGATGTGTAATAATGTCTCTGAAAAGATTGATTAGGAAAATATGTATCTGAATCCATCTGGATACTTTAAGGATAATTCATTGTTTACGGACTGATTCTTCTTTTGTCATTTTAATTATTTATTTTAATTTACACAGCAATTTTTAACCAAATAACACAAATAGTAAAGGATCTTTATTTTAAATTTAACTTTATTTTATTTAACTTTATTTTAAATAAATTGGTTTTTTTGATAACTGAGCCAATACAATGTGTTAAACCCTGTACAAGCTGACGACTACATCAGAGAAGCATACAAGCACTTGAAAGGGAGGTGTTGTTTTCTTGAAGAAAAAGTTACAGATACAGAAGAAAAACTGAAGACAACCAGAAAAGTGAAAGAAATGTCAAAAAAAATACGAAAGTTTCAGGTGTGAATAAGAAATTTCTGGGAACTGTTTTCAAATAACTAATTGACCCTGATTAACCATTCCCTTATAGGTTTTATTTTTGAAAAGTCCGGCTTGGTGCCCAAGAAAACTAAAGTAGCAAAAATGCCAATAAGTTTCAATGCTGCAGCATTTTATAAATGCACAATTTAATAAGTAATCTTTTATATAATTCCAGGTTTGTATTGATTTAATCAAAGTTTAACAACACTTTTTAATCAGCTGAAAGTTGCATTTTAGATGTTGATCAGCATTACATTTATGTGACTTGCATTTTCAACTGAACACGGTTTTTCAAAATAATTTTAAGAATTATTTGGTATTCAATCAGCCAATTCTGTAATATTGTGGGGTACTGGTTCTGTTTTTGTCAGTGTTGGACTTTATATTGACTTCAAAAAAGCTGTATCTAAATATAGAATCTTCGTGAACACTGCACCAAATTTCAAAATTGCATATTACATTGAACTGTTTATACTCTGGCGTATTCTAGGTCAGTGTGCTCCAGATTTGCATTCTGCCCCTCCAAATCCCCTTGTGCTGTTCATTGCAACTTTTGAAACAAAGCATGTTTGGCCTACTCACGAGGGAAGATCAGAAGTTTGGAAGGACTCTATTCACAGTCTCTAGTCAGAGATTGTATCTATCAAATTCCCACATATAAAGAACTAGACAGATTCCACTTCCACGTGAGCACCAAGAATTCACCTCATGAGGTCTTTCTGACATATCAGTAGAGTGTGGAAAGATATAAGGAAAGAGGGGATTCTGGCAAGATGGTACCAATAATTTGTATGTATTACCTCAAAGTTTGCAAGGAGAATACTAGATCTGAAAGGTGTACTTTTGGAAGCCCCCGAGAATGACTGGAATTTGATGTGGTTGAGATGCTCTCCATAAATTTTATTTCATGTTCCACAAAAAGGACCGTTTCTATAGCCAAGCCCATATTTCCTCTGGGTCCAAACATATGTGTACAGAATATAGGTAAATCATAAACTTGTATTATTAATAACTTCCCTGAATGTTGTACAAACTGGTAGATAAAGATATGAATAGAAAAGTAATAGAATCAGTCATGAACTTAACTACTTAATAATTTATTATGGCTTACTTGACTTCAAAAAATCTATTTCAAAATAAGACATCTTGAAACTAACATAATTTCTCATAACTTGGACCACACATCCCTGAGAAAAAGGTTATCAGTTAACTTGGTTATTCATCAAGTTATATGATCTGCTGCCCAAGCCTGTCTAGAACTGCTCTGAACTAAAAGTAGAAAGAGAAAAATAATTTGTACTGTACCTTTTTTATGTTTATGACCGCAAAGTGTTTTACAGCTAATTAAACACTTTTGAAATATAATCATCATTCTAATGTAAGAAAATACAACAGCTAATTTGTAAACAACAAGATCCTACAGACAACAGCAAAATGTGCATTGGGTTTATTTTTATGCACCTGAGAGTATGGGTAGGGTCTCAACTTAATATTTCATCAAAATGTTAGCTCCACTGTTAGCAGTGTAGCACTCCATCAGTACTGCCCTGACATGTTAGCCAAGGCTATGCATTTGAAAATCTAGAGTCGAGACTGAACTTGGAACTTGCTGACGCAAAGATAAGAGTGAGCTGAGACTGGCACTTACTCCAAAAAATGCAACAAAGCTGTCAATTGAAACAGATTCAAAGATATCAATGACCTTCATATCACAAATCTGTGTTATGCTGCTGATCCATTTCGAGAATAAAACTGGGCTGTGTGTTTGATGAAGGGAGCTCACTTGAGACACAAATCATAGCTGATGGCCCTTCTAAGCACAAATAAATCCTGAACGTTTTGCCACAACCATGTAAATTCAGCACAGTACTTGATATTCATAGAATGGTGCAGCACAGAAAGGCTGTTTGGTCCATCTTTCTTATGTAGGCTCTTTGATAGAACTAACTGTTTAAATACTTCCCTGCACTTTGACCATAGCCCAGTAGCTTCTTTTCACCTTCTTGTATTTTCCACATCACTTGTGAATAATGTTACTATTTAAAATGCTTCCAGCACCATTTCAGACATTATATTTCAGATTACAATATATTTCTGTTTGCAATTTTTCCAATTGTTCCAAAGTTTCCAATTGTCAGCTCTAATTCTTTGCCAATCACCTTAATTGTGTGTAATCTGGCTACTGCCCTTTCTGTGAATTCGGTATTCTTTGGATATGATTTTCACTTATTTACTCTTTTAAAATCATCCGTGATTTTGAACATGTCTAACAAATCTCCTCTTACCCTTTTCTACTCTAAGGAGAACAGCACCAACATCTCCACTTTCTCTTCATCCTCTTCATTACTGAGGTTTCTCATCCCTGAAGCCCTTTGGGGCTTCTTTGGCAGCCTTTCCAAGATTTTGACATCCTTCTTAAAGTGTGTTTCCCAGAATTTAACACAATTGTGCAGTTGAGATCTGACCAATCTTTTCTCAAGGTTCAACATAACTGGTTTGTTTTTGTACTTCACGTCTCCTTTAAAAAGGCCAAAGTTTTTTTAACAACCTTGTCAACTTGCCCTGCCACCTTTATTGATCTATGTACAAAGACCCCACCCCCAGTCTCTGTTTCTGTACAACCTTTAAAATCGTGAGTTTATTTCATTGTGCCTGTCTTTAGTCTTATCAAATTGTTTCACTTCACATTTTAGCTTCTATTAGATTTTGTTTGCCAACCAGTCGATGTGCTGCTGGACTTTGTTACTGTCGTCCTCATTGTTTACCACACTCCTAACTTTTGTATCATTTTGAACTTTGAAATTGTGTCCTGCATAAGCCTAAGTCTAGGTCATTAATATATTAAAAAGAACTGTAGATCTAATACTGAACAAATGGTTGCAAATCTCTGATCTCATTCATGCTCCATTTAGTGTAATTTAACTTTCATTCATTTAATGGCTGCTCTCACAAATTATCTGTAGTGCACAATCTGAGGATGGAACTTCGCTTTCGACAATGTGATGGGCGGATGCATCAGCTCTGAACTTGCACAGTGCTGGTTAAATTTACATCTGTAACTTTGAATTAGATGGCATTTATCCACTGTTGCAGAGTAAATCAACTTTTATTTTGTTGTATTTTATTACACGTTTTTGTCCATTGTTCTTGATTATTCTGTGGCAAAATTAATATCAAACATTTTTCTGTATTTGCAGAGAATTTATGGAAGGTGTACGAGAAACTACTCATTGCAGAATTTTTATTTTCTTGTTACAAATTGTTAGTGCCAAAAATAAAACTGCCTCAGTTTCTAATTGTTAGTGGGAAAGTGTAGTATACATTAAATGTTTCACCTGAGTGCAAGTCAAATTCCTTACTGCAAGAACGGATCATGTACTGTACTATGTCATCACTTGTTCAACTATAAAAAGCAATTTGTCATTCCTAACCCTATGTTTATTGTTTACTGTTCTCAGCTTGGCGCCAAGCATTGCAAAAACTAGAAGTTAAAAACATTTTGTTTTGGGGACGAGCATAGCCTGTGGTTTTAACGTCGCTCCGATCAAAAGGAATCTTTTGTATAAACAATGTATAGTAGGTTGTGCTTCCTTGCTGAGGCATATGCATTACAAGCCAACCACAGCAAGATGTGGGTTTGGATGTCCCTTTTGGGTTTCGGTCTGTTGCAGCTTTTTTTTTGCTACACATACCATAGTCGTACATTGGTGCCAGTGTGACCTGGGGAAAGTATGTATGTGGTTCCCTAATCATTTGCAGTGGTCCAAATCATTTAGCCTTCTCTCCTGTGATGTCATGCCGATCAAATGATTTAGCTGTACGTTTTAAGTGCTGCTACTGAGCAAACCTTCAAAGAGTCACCTTAATGACTGCTTTTGTACAACTGAAGAATATTAACCCTTTCAAGTTACTGGAGCATTTTGAACAAGATACAGAATAATAAGGAACCTAATCACATTTATATCTGCTTTTAAGTGATACTTTTTTTTGTGCTTCTGGTAATTTTGAAATTATTCCACCAATACATTTATGCAACTTCATGCCAGCAAAATTTTGCTTCCTTTTTAAAGCCAGGTATCAGCAGGTAAAATCCAAGGTGACTGCCAGTGGCTTTTTTTGACATTTTCTGTGGATAATACTTTCTAACAGGAATATCTTGTCTTTCTGACAAACCCCATTTTAAAAAAAATCCGAATTCTATGGTTGTGTCTGTTCTGTTCTTTGCACTTCAGTTACCTTCTATTCACAAACTTGAAGTCACTGTTATTTGCTTTTGACATGCATCAAAATCTCTATCTCTTTGCTTGCATAATATGGGAAAGGGAGGATTAGATCATTTTTCTTTCACTTTTTCATTATTAATGCAATTAACTCCTAGTTTTGCAAAATTTGGAAATAATTATCAGACATTTGCTAATTAAACCTGCACAAGCGTAAGATATCGTGAACACTAAGAATTATTTAAGGAAAATAATTTTCTGACCTATTGTGTACGTATGAATTATGTTAAAACGAATGAGGAAAACATCCTTATTTTGAAGTTGGAATATACGGAAAGTATTAAACATCTTTTTAGGATTACAGTGGGCCACAGGACTGAGCAATTGCAGATAAAATCCGTCGTGCAGCAACAAATGAAAACCTGAGCTAAACATTTGCATTTCATTTTCAATAGCTATATGTGTCAAAATTACTGCCATTTTAAAGAAAATATATGGAAGCCAAGATACAAAGTGTGATACATTGTAGAAAGCAAAATTTTAAAATATACTTCTCGTTTAGTTCATAAGAGCCAATTCTTCAAATAAAAATTTTGAAAATGCAATTAATTGAAACAAAGCGACAATGGATATTTCCTCATAGCAGAAGATCTTAAGCCCCAAAATATCTGTATACAATTCAATAGCTTTGAAAATGCCTTTCCAAAGAATAGCAGCAATGATATATTATTTAACATTGGAACTTAAATTGTTTTGTCTTGCAAAAGTCATAGATCTGCACTTCAATTATTTACATCCATTAAAGTACATTTTGTACTACTGAAGACAGCATTGCTGATCGATATACCCAGAAACCTCTGTGGGATAGCCATGCAGTTTGTAACAAGATGATCAAAATGTGTTATTACTTTTGAGAGAAATGTCTGGTATCTCAACTGAAATATCCTTTTCTTAATTAATCCTTTCACTGAAACAGCTGTGTCACTCAGGTAAATTATTACTTTATATAGAAACCATTTGAAAACCACCATAACTGTTTCACTTATACAAGTCTTAAATGTTAAGGAGCAGCCTACAATGGTAATTTGACTGTTATTTGTTACAATATATGTGGTACAGTGGTAATGTCCCTGTATCTAGGTAGGAGGTCTGGGTTCAAGTCCCACCTGCCCTGGATGTGTGCTGTAACATGTCTGAACAGGTTGATAAAAATCTATGCAATTTGTTACGAATTTTAACTTTTTGAGGACTTCTCCAGTACATAGAAGTAAAATCAAATATATTAGATATTTTAGTGCAATATAGGAACTTATTATAAATCAAATGATGGATATTAAGTTTTAATATTCAACTTAGAATCTATGCATTTTTAACTATTCATTGTTTAATTGAAAGCATGTGGAGTTTGCAAAGTGAATCCTCTCTGGAGAATCAACAGTTAATCTCAAATTGAAAATCTGGAAGTTTTCAGCTGACTTTTTCTCTGACTTCACTTAAATCATCTGCATGACTTAAATCAACCTAAAGATTTTCATCCTAACCTAGGTGAGAGATGGAAATAATTTGAGGAAAAACCATTCTTGTATAAATCTGTTTTTACACTGAGCAGTCAATATTGTACATGGCTGCAATAAATGGAGAATTGGCTGAATATAGTTGAATTATCTTTTGAAGTAAAATCAATCTGTTTTGTACAAACACACCGCCCCAGCACTTAGTCTTTAGACCTTTTGTTTTCGGGTGTGAATATATCCAATGAGAGACCAAAGCCATTACTAATTACATGATATGATGTGGAGGTGCCAGTGTTGGACTGGGGTGGACAAAGTCAGAAGATGTATGACATCAGGTTATAGTCCAACAGGTTTATTTGACATCACAAGCTTTTAGAGTGTAGCCCCATCGTCAGGTGAAGTGAGAGAGAAGCACACGGAACACAGAATTTATGAGCAGAGGGAGATCAATGGGCAGAGAGATCAAAAGACCGTGCAAATGGTGTGAGTGGAGTGCCAATTAATAAGTCTCTGCAGGTGATCCGAAGTGTTAGACAGTCACGTAAAATGTCAACAGCTGAATAACAAGCGAAGGGATGACCTGTACAGGGGGTTCTGCTATAATGCGACAGTTGCATTCCGCCACAGCATCACGTTATAGAAATTCACACTATATAAATAATGGGGCCTATGGGAAAAGCGGGGTTAGGGGCAAAAAGGGCACATAACAATTATATTTTCCAAAATTCTTCCTCACCCATGTAACTTCACTCTTATAGCTGAAATAATAATGACAGTTTATCAGACAGGTGCAAAGAGGCAATACATTTACAAATCTGACCTTGTATTTGCAAAGTGACAGCTGGGCTTTAAATAGGGTTCAGCCACTGTAAATCCAAGCAGTACTGCATGATAGTGCGAGCATGATCCAAAAGAGGTGAGCAGTGCAAAATTGTATGAGATAGAGCTCAGAGCCAGCAACCCTCCATGAAACTCCCTCAAAATTGACACGTCGGCAATTTTTAGTAAAATTCCCTCCGTTTAAATGCCGATCTGACCTGACATTCCAGCGGTACAGACTTCTGGATAGATTTTCAGATAAGTGAAGCAGAGGAATCTGACCTTTCTTTTCTGTGTAGCCTATCGGCATTGAAGTTAATTGTAGGATTAAAATGCGTTGTAAACCTGAGTAACATTGTATTCAATATACTGCTGGAAAAGAACAATCCATACTCTATAGAATCGCGTTAAAGCCCATTCACATAGCTGGAACATGCATTATGGGAGGACCCCTTGTAATCCGATTGAGGCAGAAAGATAATTATAAAAAATTGAAATTCAGGGGTGCTGGAGACAAACCAAATTACTGAAATATCAAGATTATTCCAGTCATTTGGTTTGTCTCCAGCACCGCCTTATTTTTAATTTTTTGCAATTATCTCTCTGCCTCATTTAAATGGATTATAGGTCATCCCTTCCCTGGTTATTCAGCAGTTGACACTTTATTCACTGTCTAACACTCTTGGTCACTTGTAGAGACTTATTATCAGACACCACACCAGTTGTATGATCTTTTGATCTCTCAGCCCTTGATCTCTCTGCCTTATAAACTCTGTGTCTGTGCTCTTCTCTCTCACTGCACCTGACAAAGATGTTATGCTCCGAGAGCTTGTGATTTGAAATAAACTTGTTGAATTATTGCCTGGTGTCATGTGACTTCTGACTTTAATTACATGTTAGGCAACTTAGAAGCCAAACTGAATATTTCAATCAATCTGTGATTATCAAATAAAGTGTTAACAATTAGTTAACATGAAAATTTAAAACTATCTTGCTATATGCATGCGACAAAAGATCAGTAAGTCTTTCATGCTTATGTCAAGTAGTATACCATGATTATTTTGTTTATATCATTTTGTTTCATCATGTTTGTGTTTTCATTCCTGAAAAGTTGTGTTTTAAAATGTCGTGAGCGTACACATCGTCATTGCTTCGTGATGGTCGAAGATATGTGTTTTATACAACTCGTAGACATTACAACTAAATAGTTGCATGCAAACATACTGTTTATAAATTTTAACCTTTATAACTCACAGTTTCTGCAAAATTAATTTTTAACTGCTTCCTGTGCTTTGATCTATGCAGATGATTTTCTTAACCAACTTACCACTTACATTAAGGTTTTGTATTTTTCTGCACACGTTTTTATGGCCATCCCCCAACTAATGATAATTGCTACGAGATTTTTAAAGTTATTTTCCACCCACATTACAGACAATAACAGCTGACTTTGAAGGCAGTGCAGTGGGTTGTCCTTGGGGAAGCTGGCTTAATGGTGGTTGTAGCATATTGCAGCCAGTTTGAAACCCATGCCAAAGATGTTGTCCAGCTTGTGGTCTGAGACCAGTAAATGGAGTTCGGATGCCAACCAGGCAGAACTCTGATTAGTTTACTGATCTGCTACCTGGCTAAAACTTCAGAATTGGAGTAGAATCCTACATTTTCCAGGGTGCACAAATGTATAGAGAAATGTAATTACTTAGAGGAGGAAATGAGGAGCCTCTGATCTTTACGTTTAAGTTGAGATAAAATAAGTTTACATAGCAGTTGCCAGAGCCCAATAAATTATCCAATAACTCACCTGCCTACAACTACATGCAGAAAATTCCAAACACTGGGCTTGGCAGTCTACTGGATTGACAGCACTAAAACCAGATATGTGGACAATTAGTATGACATTTAGAATTGATTAAAATTGAAAAGCACTGTGCATTGCTGCTGAATTTGAACTAGAGGTGTATTTTGAGGCTACCTTCCCAAGATGATATCATGTTACCATGAATCCTAAACTAATACAGCCTTGACTCTGGTCACACAAAGTATAAATTCAAGTTATTGTATAGTACATTATGGAATTGCTAAGGCTACTTTTTACTTCTGTGGATATTTTTAAACAGTTGGATACTTCATTTTAAATAAACCATGTGTACAGAATTGCAGGATGCTTGAGATATAGTCTTTTGTTGATAGATTTTGTGCAAAATTAAATTGAAGAAATTATCACGTTTGAGCTTATAACACTCCCAAAAATTTTCATAATTATTAGACTGTTTATCCTATACATTTTGAAATTTCAGTAACCTTGATTGCTATGATAATTCCTCCTGACTGTTCCCATTAATTTTAAGGCATGAATGATTTGCTAGACAACCAGCCTTCTGAGGATGTTTTACATTGATCTTTTTGTGATTCACATTCTTCTAATGTGCAATATGTATGGTGTAAACGATTGAGACACGTTGTTCAGAGCAGAGTCAAAAGAACGTACATCTTTAACCTACGTTTGTCATGTAGAAGGCTGTCAAATCATTTTTAAAGTTCAGTTTACAACGGTAAATAACGTTGTGTCAGTTATCTGTAAACTGAATCATTTCACCTTTCCTTTGAACTTGTCATAAAGCCTGCAATTCCTTGTCTGCATTAGCAACGAGAGGGTTATATTTAAAATACTCGTAACCTGAGGGCATTCAAGTCTGGTAGGACATTTGTGCATCGTGCACATAGCAGGCTGCCACTCAGAACAATGAGTTGTCCCTAATCCATGGCCCACAAAATAGATTGGCAGAGGTATAGTTTTCATCTGTTGAAATTAGTGAATGAATCCTGGATGGATAATGTATCACTTAAAAAGCGTTTATTTTGTAGTATAACCACCTTTTGGTTCCTGAGCTCTTGTATACAGATAGTTAGAATCTAATTCAGTAATAAGGTTACAAATGTATTCCTGATAATTCACAGCTGTTATTGACACTCAATTCATTTGGACTATCCAATAATTTGAAGAGAAAGTACATTGCACAAAAGTTTATTCATGGACTTGCCTAATTTTCTATTCATATTTCCCAATCTGCATTCTGTAGTCTTGTCATTGTTAGGAATACATATTTATATTTAAGGACCATCTGGAAAAAAGTGAGATTTTGAACTACTTGGACTAAAAGATGTTTTTAACCATGAGAGTTCTTGGAATTGAAGCTGATGGTTTAATGTGTACTATAGTTTACTTGATGTTCAAAGTCACATGATTTCACACTCCTAGCCCATCCTTGTCCTTTTGCAGTCCCCTGCTTCCTCAACACTACCTGTCCCTCCATGTGTCTTTGTGTCATCCTCAAATTGTGCAACTGTGCCCTCAGTTCTTCCATCCAGATCGTTAACCTACAAACGTGAATAACAGTGGTCCCAACTACTGGCCCCTGCACAGCTCCACTAGTCACTGCCAACCTGAAAAAGACCTCATTATACCCACTCTCTGTCTTCTGTCAGTCAGCCAATCTGCTGTCTGCCAGGAACTTACCCCAATCACCATGGGCTGTCATCTTACTTAGCAGCCTCCTGTATAGTCAAAATTAGGTCAGGTCCGATCTTATTGAATGGCAGAGCAGCCAGAGTTGCCTCCTTTGGTTCCTTACCTGTAATGCAGTCGTGGGGCTTTATTATGTTCTTCCTATCACAGTCATAACATCATTCCAACGTGCTGTCCATTCACACTTCTGACATTTTAATTCCATTTCAGAGTTTTTTACATTTGAGGATCTAACCTCTCAACATTACTCATTAAACCTACCTTACTTCTTTCTTTCTTCCTTCGTGTTCAATGGTGACGCAGAAACCTCACTTTACTACTGTGCATTTAGCCAACTCTCATAATTCTTCAATCATTCAATATGTTTATCCTATGTGAAATATCTTTGTATATTATGTTTAAGTGTTACACTAATATAAGTCGCATTACTTATGATAAAATCTGCAACTCTCATATGATTATATAAGGGAAACAATTTGATAGAAAAATGCTGAAGGTTATACAACCAGATCCCAGTTTTTTTTTTAATTGATAAAACATTGTTGGAACCCCTTGCCTCAGACCAAACTTGTTGGCACTGAGCTAAGCTGATGTATTTGAACTCAAGATAAATATTGTCAAGAACCTTCAATTTGAGTATAGTTAAAGGCAAAACCTATGCAAGAAACAGCTTCTTGCCTAAAGATGGTCTGAACTGTGCATTTATCACCAGCTAGAAAATGGAGTACCGTTTTCCAATAAAACAAGATGTTTTCTATGATTAGGCAGATTTGAGTTTATTCAGAGATGCATCACATTGCTTTAACTGTTCTTAGATCCACATGTCTTCGCTTATCCATGTACTTTTATGCTGTAGTGTTGATGTCATCCATCTTCAGCAACAGTTATTCCTCTGGCACTATCTGCTCGGAACTGTAAAATATAAAGTCAATTCTTCATCATACTTGTTTCCTTTTCAATTATTTGAGGCTTCTGCAGCTCACACTTGGTTCACTTAATTGACGTGATAGTGATATCTTATTCAAGGAATTTCTTTGCCAATATATCCTGGCCGGAATGTGTATCGGCTATGAGATGAATGAAGGTTGCTTGCCAAGTCTCCTTGACAGCCTCTTCCAAATTCTTGACCTTGATCTCCTAAAAACACAAGGGCAGCAGACACACGGGAACAACACTTCTGCACATGATTATCTAAAATCATACAAACACTGACTTGAAACTATCTTATCACTTCTTCACTGTTGCTGGATCAAAATTCTGTAACTCATTTTGTAACAATATTGTCGTTGTACCCACACCATATGGACTGCAGTGATTTGAGACATCTGGTCACTGCCACTCTCTTCAGGGCAATTAGGTTTGGAATATAACTGCTGGGCTTGGCTATGACACGTGTATCCCTTGAATGAATATAGCTGGGGGAGTTGGGATGAAAAGCCATTATACAAATTCTTTATGCAGTGAGCCTGTTTGGAGTAGGATGTTATTTCACAGGTAAACCACAGTGGAGAAACAGTAAGGGATGGAATGGCTGACTGTTGCACATTGCTATGAAGTTAAGGACGATGAGTAGGGAATTGTGGTCAGAATCATAAAAGACGTTGCTGCAGTCATGGAGTTTCTTGTAGAATACAGCTCGTTACATGTTCTTCTTCCTCTCTGAATCTGAATTTATTGCACCATTGTCTCATTGTTCGGCGAGATTGGTATGTGAAACCTTTAATCTACTGCTCTTTCCACAGTCTTCAAACATTGAAACCTCATGCTCGGCATCATTTACTAACTGCAACATGTTATTTACTGACTTGCCTCAACAGTGCTTTACTTATCTTCAATCTTGGTATCTTGTACCATGGCTCTTGGCTTTCAGAATATTAAGAGAAATGTTTTTATTTGCAGTTCCCATCAGTTTTCAGTTTTAATCAGCGATATATGATCCTCGAATAGCTTCTTTTATTTTATGATACAGCTACAAACTTTACACATTTGAGTCTTGAGGGATGTTGCACAATCCATACAAAGACTTGTTATTTGGCAGAAATTTAAAAAGAGTTTTAAAGAGCAACTGGTAAATGAGAATACGAATGAAGAAAATAAAGGAATTCTGCAGAAAAGATCAGAGTGAAAGACAAAGTAGGAAGACCAATAGGAGAGGCAGGAGCAATAATAGAGAAGTTAGAAAAATAAAATGAAGAAATCTTATATTGTACCATATAGTGAACAGTATAACATTTTGATGAAATCCCTGTTTTCTTGGTTTACGAAAGTCTAATTTCAGTTTATAGTTTTAATTCTAGTTTGGTATTTGCACTGAAATAAAACAGGCCAGGTGGAATTTTTAAAAGATGCACGAATTGTGTATACCACTGCTTTATAACAGGTTTAAAAAAAAAGTTTTGCATTTGTTGTGCGTATCTGATACTTATGATTCCAAAAACTGAATTGAAGGAAATATTTCATCAGAATGCAGTAGTTTATATATTCTTTTATTTATGAGTAATCCATTATTTTTCAACTTGCGTACCTGTGGATTATGTATACTAATGATAAAGGAGAATCACAGAAAGTGGAGAAGCCTGCCATATGTTCTCCGAAAATATTGCTAATCACTCAATGACCCTCTAACATGTAACTAAATAATTACCTGTTATTAGCATTAATGGTACTGGAAGAGTTAATCCTTTTTTGTCATTGTCTGCTGGTTAATCCTTCTGTAATACATTTTGCCCTCTCCGGCATCTGAGAGTTCTCCTTCTCTGCACATCCCTCTGTGCTTGCAAACTAGGGGGGAAAGTAGTGATTGTGGGAAGTAATGGAACCACTGCAGGCCAGTGAGGAAAGTAGGCCTTATCTCAAGCAATTAATCAAGAAACTCATATTGTGTGACAATTATTCAAAGCCAGTTCAAAAATAGCTCAGAGCTGGAGGTCCAAAGATTATTTTTCCAGAATTTTGTCAAGGTCATTACAAGCATTGAGCAAGCCTATAGCAGTGTATAAAATACATGGTTGACAAGAAATGATGGTGTGTTCGAGAATGTGTTGTGGTTTGCAGTATTCGAATATAGAGCATCATAACCTAATAGGCATGTCAGGTTGTTTACAAATTTAACACCATTTAAACCAGAAAGAAATAATTCTGGAATACATGGTGTTTTTTCTGTGTTTGATAAAAGTGTAATACCATTTTCCTATGGAGAAATCCCATCCAAACGCAGACCCTCAACAACAGAATGAGCATCTATATGCCTCGCAAAGTACAGAAAGCTGCTCATTTTTTGAATAAGTGCAGATGTAGTCATTATATTTAATAATTCTATTAATTGCTCCATAAATATCACCTGGTAGTGCTGGCATTGGTTCTGCTGTGTACATTTCTTCCCCTTCACCCTCCCCTCTCCCAAAGCATTAATAAAGGTCTCCTGCATCAAGTGGAGACTGCAGATTTGGTCCTGAATAAGTTGTCAACCATATATTTGCATTCTTTTATACAGCGTTTCTGGTATATATGGCAAGTATACAAAATATTTTCTGAATGCAGCGCAGGGAATCTAGTTAAATTATAAACAAAATTTTGAAATTGATCCAGCTAAAAGGTAAGCCAAGCAAAAATAGCAATATAAATATTAAAAATACCTCTCAAATCAAGTGGGCTTTCATGCTCAAAATATACAAATATTGTGTCATTTGAAGAGTTTATATAGACGAAAAGTGCAAATGGACATATACAAAGCACTCTTTTTAAAAAAATTTCCCATGAGATTTCATGACAGAAAGTAGAATGGTACACTGGTAGGATTGATACTTAATTACTAGAAACATAGAGAATAGGAGCAGGAATAGGCCATTCGGCCCTTCGAGCCTGCCGTGGCAATCAACACGATCATGGTTGATCATCCAACTCAGTGACCTTCTCCATCTTTCTCCCCATACCATGTGAACCCTTTAGACCCAAGAGCGATATCTAACTTCTTGAAAACATTCAATGTTTTGGCCTCAATCACTTTCTGTGGCAAAGAATTCCACAGGCAAGTCAGTCTCTGAAGACGTTTCTCCTTTTTTCAGTAATTGTGTCATAACTACTTCGGACAGGCATGAAAAACCAGCTGGTCTTTCTGTGTTTGCATTCAGGCAGCTTCTGGCTATGGAGTTGACAATCAAAAGCAGAACAAAGATGCAGAGTAAGTGTTCCAGGTTGATCACACCACCTGTGCCTATGATTGCCAGGAAATATCAGTACTGACATAATGTCTTCGTGTCATATATGCGTAGTATCTCTTTATCTGATTACCTGGTCGACTCTCTTTCAGACAGAAAAATCACTGTTTGAAACTTTGCAATCATCAATTTAAATTTCCGGAATGTATATACTGACAAATCTACTTGTAAAATTACACCTTTGCTTCAAGTTATTGGTTTAGCTCAGTTGATTGGTTGACTTTTATGATGCAGAGTGACACCAACAGCATGGGTTCAATTCCCACACTGCCAGAGGTCACCATGAAGGACCTTCTGTCTCTTTTGCTCACCCCATCTGAGGTGTGGTGACACTCGGGTTAAACCACCACCAGTCATCTCTTTCCCTTATGAGAGAGCAGCCTTATGGCCCAGGAAGACTGTGGCAATTTTGCTTTTACTTTATTGTGCAATCATATAAGTATCAACCAAGAAAAGTGAAGAGGTCATTCAGTAGAACACCTAACTCAGCTGTCTGTTTAACTCAATGTTATTGCAATTGTGCTGCACTTACTCCAAGACATTTCCCTGTCTGGTAAACGGTTTGCAATCCATTTAGAACCCAGTGCCTTGTAAGACAACCTTGCACTATCCAACAAGGCAACAAATCTTCCTCATATAGCAGATTGTCCAGTTCACAGTCATCAAACAAGGATCGAGTCTTTGAATATTCTTTCATTTACCCATGTACTTTGTAGCTCATCTTCAGTTTGGGTTTGATTTCTTTTGCTTTTTTGCCTGCTATTTCTTCTTGAAAAATGAATTTTTGACATTTAAGCCATCATTAGCAAGGAAACACATTATTCACTACAACTTTTGACAAGGTGTAAGTTATTATTTTGAATTGCTGTGGCGAGGGTACCCTGCAATATTGCTCCTTTGGAATTCCTTGATTTTCATCTGGCGATGGTGAGAAAAGACCATTTATATCTGTGTTAGAAAGCTCTGTGACTTGGAAGGCAACCATGTATCTTTTGTCCTCTTGGATGAAGTTTCATATTATTTGGGGACTTGGTTATTAAATGGAAAAATGACGTGTTGCTATATTGTTTTTGTTAAAAATGGAATGACTTAGAACTCAAGAGTGAAGTGACTGAGATTGGTGATGAATTGTTTGAAGTTTTAATGGCTTGCATTTAAATCCCTTTAAAACTCTGAGGTGAATTGTTCAGTGCAATAGTGACTAAGATAGAAAAAAGCAAATCAGGCTATTGTCTAGCAACAACTTTGTGACACAGGGTGACAGAAGCAAGTTCGTTTTTAAAGGCAGTACGCAGCTTTACTTTAGAGAGAGACAGGTCATACCAGAGAGATAGCAATAGTGGTACAATTTAGCAGTCTCCAAAGTAGTTTCATAGAAGTGCTGAGTGGCTTAAGGCAGTCAGAGAAAAACTATAAGAACACTTGTGGAAGAAGAGTTTAAGGGATCCATGTGAAGAAATAAGTGAGCTATGTTAGCAGTTTGTTAAGGGTCTCAGGAAGAAACTTTAAATAAAGAAGATAGCATTGAATGAATACAGGAATTTAGCAAAAAGAAACTGATGCAGTCATGTCAACTGAACAAAGAAATTTAAAGTGGAGAGGCAATACACTTCACTGAGTTTTGAGGATTCTTAAAGTTGTTGTCAAGGGTTAAAGGAATCTTTAATGATACTTATTAGGTTGTAGACTTGCTCGCAGAGCCGGTGTGTTTGATTGCAGATGCTTTGTCACCCTGCTAGGTAACATCATCGGTGCGCCTCCAGTGAAGTGTCGGTGTGCTGTCCTCCTTGTTATTTATATGCCTTGGTTTGCTGGGGTGGTTGGTATTACTTCAGGTTTTGTTTTTCAATGGTTTGTATATCAGGCCCAGTTCAGTGTGTTTGGCGGATTTCTGGTTGGAAAGCCAGGCCTCCAGGTATTCCCTGGCATGTCTCTGGCTTGTGCTATTATGGATGTGTTGTCCCAGTCAAATTCGTGTCCTTCTTTGTCAGTGTGTATTGAGACCTGTGAGAATTGGTCATGTCACTTCGTAGCTAGTTGGTGTCCATGTGACCTTATTGTCAGTTTTCTTCCAGTTTGGCCTATGTAATGTTTCTCACAGTCTTTGCATGGTATTTTGTATATTGTATTAGTTTTATTGGTTTTGGGTATGGGCTCCTTTGCGTTTGTCAGTAGCTGTCGCAAAGTGGTTGTTGGTTTGTGAGCTACCCTGATACCTAGAGGTCTGAGTAGTCTTTTGGCCATTTCTGATATGTCCCTGACCTACGGTAGAGTGACTAGTGTGTCTGGCCATGCAGTATCTTCTTGTGGTCTGTCGCGGAGATAATGGCGGATTGTGCTTGTTGGGTATCCATTTCTTTTAAAAACTCCATATAGGTTCTGTTGTACACAATTCAGGGTTGCTCTAGTGTGTTGTGGCTCATTTGAATAATGTTCTAATGCATCTCTGTTTATGGGTGTTGGGGTGGGGGGTTGCTGGTATAATTAATAACTTATGAAGCTGGATCAGAACTTTAAAATGCTTAGAGACATATGAACTTTTAAATATAACACTTTTTTTTTTTCCAAATGACATGGCTAAACTATGACTACATATGTAAATTTAATGGTAGTCTGCAGAGGAACCCTGGAATATCACAACCAAAGATGTCAAAGGAATCTCAAACAGCAAACTTTCAGAGGGAGGTAGGCAACTGAAAACAAACTGGACTGTACTATTCTGTGGCTTCAGAGATAATGAGGGGCTGACTCCCCCTCCACACACACAGTACAAAGTTGCCCCTTGTGTGTCTCAAACTTAGATGTTTATGTTTTATCTTTGAAAAATGCAGGAACACTGGTGTTTAAAAGTCAGTTTCAGCCATGTTCAGTGTATGCTGTGAGGATCAGAGTTGAGAAAACCTCTAATCATCCCTGCACTGCAAGTGAAAAGGAAAGGAAATTTTGTTTCTCTCTTTGTTGGAGCCAGAAAGCAAGAGAATTTGCAGTTGGAATAAAATAGATCAAAGGGTTTTCAGCCAAACATCTCAAACAACCTTTTGCCTACCAACATCATGGTACTAGTACCACCCACTGTAATGACCTCAACATTTAACTGTCTGATCTTTACAAACAATCCAGTGACTGACCCGTATATTTTTTTTTCAACTTTTTATGATTTTTTAGACTTTCTTATTTTGTGTTGTGTTTTAATTTTTTCTTGTTTCTTCTCAATCTTTCTTTTAAATTAGGAAATCCAACTTAAGTTAGTTCCTTTTAAAACATAAATTCATTTCATCTGGAAGAAAGGCATCCACGGGGAAAGGATCATTTCTGAATTGTCACGAGTTTGGGGTGGGGTCATTGAAGTGTGGTGGTGGTAGGAGAGTGTATACAGAAGGGTAGCTATCTCATCTGAGTATCATTGTGTTATAAACACCTTTACATCGAATAGAATTAGAAATGTTGCATAACACATTAAAATTTTAGCTTCATTTCTTCATTAACCATTCCATGGTACTATTTAAAGAAGAACAGGAGTCCTCATAATATCTGACAATTGACTTCCTTTGGGCAACACCATCAAAAATAGTTATTTGATCTTCACCTCATAGCTGTTTGAGTTTTTGCCATGTGTAGTATGTCTGAGGAACATGCTCACTTAGCAACAGTGACTACTGTTCAAAGTATTTTGTGAAGCACTTTGGAATGTCCTAGGAGATACAAGACACTACAGAAAGATCACCCTTCCATCCTCTAATGGGAAAGTAATTATGTAAATCTGCTATCCACCCAGGCATGTATGAATTTAAGCAAATTTCTGTTGATATCCACTTAATTTCTTTGCAGTTGAACTTATTGATAAAATTTAATGGCCGAGGTTTTGTAGTCTTTGGAGTAGCAAGTACCTTCACCACTGACTTTGAAGAAAGCTGCATAGGAACATTAAACTGTCTCTGTGGCAAAAACTTGAGCTCTCTCGATTTGCATTTGATTGTGGTATTATTATATAATGGGAATTCCCAGTTTGCACTGCAGTGATATTATCAAGCTGCCCAAGCAACAAATGAAATTAAGGATAAAGGGAAAATACTGTGAATGCTGATATAAATCTGATATAAACACAGAAAATGCTAAAGGAACTCAGCAGATCTGGTAACATCTGTGGAGAGAGAAGCAGAGTTAATATTTGAGTCAGACTCTTCTTCAGAACCCTTCAGAATTGAGGATTTAATGCACAAGAATTCAGAAGGAGTTCTTACTGTCAATTAGAAAATATAAAACGCTTCAAATTGCTTTCTTTGATTACAGAGAGGAAAGTAAAGATTGAGGCACATACAACAGATTAAGTTGGAAATTGAAATATCATGAAAATGATTAATTATTTCACATTCTAATTTGAACACTGTTGTTATTCATCATGATTGGAGACATTTAACAGCATTACAGTTCAGGGCCAGATCAGTTTTCAATGGGCTTATTTATTCATTCATGGGAGGTGGGTGTTGCTGGCTGAGCCAGCATTTATTTCCCATCCTTCGTTACCCCTGAGAGGGTGGTAGTGCTTCTTGAACCATTGGATTTACTACTGGGATTGCCTTTAAAATCTTTTTGAACAACGTTTTTATCATGTATGTGGGATTTCTAACAGTGACATAAGACTTTGGGAAATTCTTGGCGGATTGATTGATTGATTCCACTGATTGTGGGCTTAGGGAGTCCACAACACAAAGGCTGTGACAGAGCAGTAAGTGATCAACTGCAAATTCAGGATTTCCATTTTAATCTGCACTTAGGCTAATTCCTGAAGTTATAGTCAAGTGTCTCAGGGATAATGAAGGTGAATGCTGACGGTTAGTTCGCTGTCAAAAACCCACAAATTTCACGCCAATATCCTTTACAATTATATAGTGTGAACAACAGAGGATTACTTTGTCCCATTTGTGTAAATTATATATTTACAGGTTGTACATTTCAATTATTACTGAACCCTGTTATTAACTGCTGTACGTCTATAAAGCCATGTGACCTTTCAAACAAAAGACCTGAACTACTTCAGGTAAAACTAAGCCAGAAGTTCAAGTTTAGTCACGTCTGTTGTGTGTTATGAAACTTCTTATTAAAATAAAACATGATATTTTAAACAGATTGACCCTTCACATTATTTGTACAACAACATCCTTTATTCATGTGCTTTTCATGGAGATTTACAAATTGAAGTAACCTATATTGTCTCTTGATTTTGGTTGATTAGCAAAGTAGATGAGCAGCAAACCCAATTTATTTAGAATATGAATGTTTCGGTACCTGTTAATGTTCACAATTTATATTTGCTTCCTTAATTTATAAGAAGAAATATCATTGGGTTTTAAAATTTGTGCAGAAATGAAGATAAAACTTTAGCTGTATTATGCAATATTTTAAATTCCGTTTGATGCAAAGGTGTTAATAACACAATGATACTCAAAGCGAAACCTAACTGTTCTTGCAGTTATTGCTGAGCAAGTCCTTAGGTGCATGCCAGTTATTTTTGAAGCTTTTAAATTCCTTGCAAATAACAATTTTAAAGATATAGGATTAGTGTGTTTATATGAAGATTGCAATATCGCCACTTAATTTACAGAAACACAGGGAAACAAGTTCAAAAGCTGTCTCGTAACACTGAAGTGTAATAATGTAAATGTGTAGAACTGCCATAACACTTTATTAGTCTAGTCTTCTTAATGTCTGACAAATTATGAATCCATTATTTTTATGCCTCCTGTATATTGTAAAAAAGGCTTCTTGTAAGAAAAATAATAACACTTTTTTCCTCCTCTGGACAGTTTCCAGTGCCATTAGGGATTGCAGTTATTAAAAAGTATCTACTGTCATGTTGTTATCCATCTGCTGTAACAGATGGACAACTTACGCTTTGACCTTGTCATTTTGATAAAATCCTCCTCATTTTTGTATTAGTGCAAACTTTCAAAGTACTATGGCCATTATTAAGTAACTAATGTCATGTGGTAAAGAAATACAGCAGGACTAAATTCACCTTGCAATTTCAGTGTATGTATCTCTGTCGTTTTTTTTAAGGTCAAAATAGAAAAAAAAGCCGCGCGACTCAGATTTTCCCTTTTTTTTTAAAAGAATTCCCTTTACCTCTTGTAAGTTTTGTTTATCATTTATGCTTTTCCCACAGCAAATTATGACAGATGAAAGAAAACAAGTTGTTTAGTCTGTGTCTCTGTCAAAGTGGAATCAGCTGGTTTGCTAAAGGACTTTTAAAAAATGTATTTTCTCACACTTTGGAGAGACAACATACCTCCTCTCTGCATTTAATACTTGTTAGAACTGATGGGGACCAGTCAAGTTTATTAGCTGGTGACTGAGTAACAGCCTATGACGAACAGAGGTGATTTAAAGTATTGAAGTCAGGCTGGGGGTGGGAAGGAGAAATGTAAGAGAAGTTGTTGTTATCGTAGCTTCATATCATAAGCAACTGCTGCGCACCAATTGAACAGCGTGTGCTATGTCAGTCAAGCAGCCTTTCAGAACAGTTACCATTGGTGGTAACTATAGAAACCCTCCAACCATACCCTATCTTATTCAAGCAGGAGTTATATGATCCAGTCATATTAACATATAGATTACACCATTCATAATACTGTAAATTGTTTCACCTTGCTGTGCTTACACAGTTCAGTAGCTGCTTTACTCTTCAGTATAAAAATGTGTATCCGATGTCATTAAAGTGATTTTTATTTACTTTATTAAAATCAAAATAACTCTCTGATCTAGAACCACAGGGTACTATTAACTCATTTTCTTCCTTTTACAAATGTTACTTTAGCTCCTCTTGTGATCCGGCATAATCATGATAATCATCCTTGAAATGACAATACTGGCAGGAGGAGAAAACAGTAATCTGAATGTTATGGATTAAATTTATTAATAGATTGGTATTGCTGTTAATTATCGCAGTCATCATAACTGTACTTCATAGCTTTCTGCCTTGCTGTTTACCAAGAATCGTGAACTTGAACAGCATTTCTTTAAGAAATGGTGCATTATAACCTTTATTAGCCCTACATAATTATTTTCTGATTTTTTTGAACTTGCAAAGTTGTGTTCAAATATTTCTCCCTGAGACAAAAATTTGTAAATCACCTATGTTTGGGAATAGAGCCGGACAAGTGAATACATGACAAAACCGGTGCCTTCACCTAACCCTCCAGCAATGACTTGATATGTAATATTTGCCATCAAATCTGCAAATCAAGATTTGATTTATATCACATACCAGACAATACCAACCTAGACTGTGAGCAATTGGTTTCATTACTTAACACATCTGTTCAAATGATGGTAGGCTTCATCCATCCAAATCATCTTTATACTTGTAGATCATGTTCAGCTTCATGGTTGTTACATCCCACTAACTCTACCAAAATGGTGTTTGGTATTGAGTAAAGTTTCACCTTACAGTATCATTCCTTGCACAGCAGTTCTCAATTGCTGGAAAATTTCAATTACCAAATTATTAGTTGAGAAGTATTTTCCAGCTTTGATAACCTGATGGGCAAAATTGCATCTCTATATCTAAAATACCATTGATTACTTTATCATCCCAGTTGTAATATTTTCACGCTTTTGTTTTTTTCCTGCTGCATTTGATCATTAATATCCTGTTTTAGTTGTTTAATTTCATTTCAAGTCAGTTTTAGAAGAAATGAAGGAAAGAAATATTAACTTAATTGACTTTCCAAATGGTCCCTATGCTAAATACAGCTTAGCTTTATTAACCTCCTTTGGCCAAGGCCGTGTATATAACAGATGCTAGGGTGACAGCAGAAGGCTGTAATTCCATCTCTGGGTTGAGCTGACATTTGTAGACTACTTGTGTTCTGCTACAATCTGTCTTCATCAGTACCCCTCTAAACCTCTGGTAATTGTAGTACCAGTGGTAACTTAACAGGAAGTTAGTTGTCTTGTTCAGTAAAAATTAACTCTCATGTTGGAGCCCTGTGTTTATACAAAGTAAAAGAAATTACGACAATCACTTAACTCATGAGCTGTGTCACCAAAATAGCAATGGGGGCTTGAATTTATATAACACCTTTTACTTAGGGAAATATCCCAAAGTGTTTGACGAGGGCATAATCAAAAGGTATGATGGGAAGCTAAAGCAAGTTAGATAAGGAGAGGTGAACACACATTTAAGTCATTCGTGTTTGAGGCCTGCTGAGTGAAGACATAACCTGGTGGGGCAATGTGTGTAGACATTGCACAAGAAGCTAGTTTGGGTTGCATAGGTAGGATGTTGTCAGCATACATGTTCAGGTTAACCTCGGGTGTGAAAGTGATGCTAATAAGGAACAGGAGAGAGCTACGTCTGTACACTTGGAGGAGAGCTCTTGTGGCACAGTGGTAGTGTGCCTACCTCGGGGCTAGAAACCCTGGGTTTAACTCAGACCTGCTCCAGCAGTGTGTCATAACACATCTGGACAGATTGATTATAATTATCTATTCCCTTTGAGGATTTTAAAGATATTGGCACAAGGCTAGAAGGGAAGCCATTGCTGAAATTGCTGTCAGTACGATTGGATCAGTTAGAACAGAACTAAGTGAGGAACTAAAGTTATAATTTCATGTATACCAAATGTTCATAGTGTGCCCTTAAAGCAGAAACACTCATCAGATCAGGCAACACTGTGAAGAGAGGAGGTACTGTTAATTCTTTAATTTATGACCATTCATCAGAGTAAATGATGTGCCTCATGAGCCATTTTTGGTTTTAATGAAGATCACTAAATTGAAGAATTAACTGGATCTCTCTTTGACCACAGGTTGAGTATTATGTTTTTATTTCAGATTTCCAGCAAGTGCTGTGTTTGTTCTTTTGCTTAATAAATCATTGTACATTTTATTAATGCTTCACTTCATTGCATTTCTAATTAGCAGATGCATCTCTTTTGCTGCTTTCTGTCTGTTGAAGAATAGTCCTTCAAAATTGTGGCCTTTCATCAGACAGCATAAGTATTTTTTTCAAAGAAGAATTCTCTCCTGCCTGAAGACTAACCTTCCTTCCTTCCTCCTCCCCCACCTCTCTTTTCTTTAGTCTCTCTCTACCTCTTCCTGATGTCTCAACAGGGTGTTCTCATGCCCAGACAAAATGTTCTGCTACAGTGTGATCTATGCGTGTATCGATGTATATATTTTGTGTCTGTGTATATGTGTGTAAATGTATATGTGTATATATAGTGTGCATCAGCTGTTTCCTGAGCTGAGACCATTTCTGCACATCTTAAGCAATACTTGTTTTGAATTGCTGTTTACTTATTGCCTTCAAATCGATAGAAAACTTGTCCTACAGTTATTCCTGTCAAATTGTATAAAACAGTAAGAAAGTAGGAATGAGGTCCCCGCATAAGATTTCAGCACTGCAGAACTTCATTTCCTGTGGCCGATGTAAACTATTTCCCTGTGGCTTTTTCAATAAATGCAGTATTGTTGTAATTAAAGTCTTAAAGCAGAAGGAAAGAACATAAAATAACTAGGTAGACTTGAGAATGAAAAGAAGCTCCAGTGTTTCATTTGGATTTTAAAAATGTTGTTGGACCTACATATATGCATTATTTGCAAACAAAGCCTTAAAGTATCAAAATTATATCTTTGTTAATTTCCTAACTCTGTTTATGCATAGTGCAAACTGTTTTTAGCTAGCCTTAACTGGCCCTGTATGCTGTGTTTTACATTGTAATTGGAGAGTGAGCTTGGTAGTTCAGAGAAGCTTCACGCTAGGAAAGCACTGTTTCAAAACAGAATCTTCTCATAGTCCAGTCTGAGGAAGGGTCACCAGACCCGAAACGTTAACTTTGTTTTCTCCTCCACAGATGCTGCCAGACCTGCTGAGCTTTTCCAGCAACTTTGTTTTTGTTCCTGATTTACAGCATCCGCAGTTCTTTTGGATTTTATCTTCTCATATTATGTGTCCTATTTTCTTGTTTAATTGAGGTAGATGTGGGTTATCTCAACCTACATTTGCTGCCCAATTCCGGAAACACCACCACCATCCCCCCAACCCCTCCACCTCCTATCAAGGTCCAAATGGACTATCATCCCACTAAACTCAAGATAGAAGAAAGGCTTTAGGAGAAAAATGCTAACTTGCGGCTGAGTTCATTAATTAGATGTTGAAAGATTAATATGTCAAGACCCTGAAGGACCCTTTCACTCACATTATCGACCAAGCAGGAAGGAGCATCTTCCTCGCTCGGTCACTGACCAGATATTACTGCTTCAGTGTAACACAGAAAATCTGCTAGAGTTGCCCAATAGGCGTGAGGAATTTCAGAACACAGAAATTTAGCAAAAGATGATGGTCCAAGTCAGGAGAATTTTTTTGCAGCTGTTTGTTCGGACATGAAATGTACAAAGAATCTATAAAGGGTACATGACTAAATATTTGAAAAATAAAAGCTTAAGAGTTTGGGGAAGAATAGAGAAGGGGTCAAAGTGGAAACCTCTGAGAGCTAGCCTAGGCATGGTAAGTTGAATGATTACATAAATGCTTAACATAAAACAAATTTTTATATGAAGCTGTCTTGTAGTACTTGTCAAGGAAGCAGACTGATTTGTGTTTCACAGATAACAAAATATATGCAACTTGGTTCAGTGTCAGTAATTGTTTTAACGGTTCCACTTTTTCAGAACTTTGTGAATGTTACAGGCTGCAAGTTGCTAAATTGAATCCAGGTTTCAAAACAACCTCCAAAAAAGGATATACTGCAATGTGTGGTTGATTTTCATTCTCCTTGACCTTAATCTTTTCACCAGTTAAACACCAAATGTGAATAGAAATTCAGTTAATAAGCAGTTTGAGTTTTACTCAAACACAAGGTGAATTTTGCCTTGCTTGTTGGCATTTAAATTTGGTAAATTAGTAAATGTTTAGTAGATTGATCTGTATGCAGGATCATCAATGCTGTAAAATGTGACCATAGAAATGTAACTTTTCCAGTATTACTGTTGTCTCCCTGCTGGTGATCATTTCAAAGGCTCCTGCTTGTGAAGAGCTCAGGATCCGCTTGTGAATATATCTGAACCCAAGAGGTTATCGAGTGCAGATCTGAAATTTGTAGCAGAGACCAAAATTATAACTCATCAATTATATGTGATAACTCATAAATCTTTTTTGATAGTTGATTGTAAGGTACAATTTATTCTTTCTATGCCAATTCAATAAATGTATAACCCTTCAATGGTTTGAGTTGCAGACATCCACACTGAGTGCTCAGGTTTAAAATCAGAACAAAGTATGATGCAAAAAGTACCCCAGCCTAACAGCAAATTCCATTTGTATAGCATCTTTGTTAGTGACTTGAGATTGTCTGAACCAATTTTACTGAGCTGGATTCAGGTCCATCCATGTGTCAAGATAAGTGATTAGTGTTATTTTCCAGTCTTATTCCGCTTCTAATTTGTCTATGTGTAAACAATTCTGCACACACTATTTTGCTTTTAATTCTTTATGCATGTCAGCTGACATCACTTACATTTGAGTTAGAAAGCATTTTCATGTTACAGATTTTAAGTCTAGAGAGTGAGGCTTAAGCGCATCATTCCTCCCAATAGCACCATTGTTCTCCTGTGGATAGTTGACCAAGAACATGTCTTTGTACAGGTGAGGTGATGAATTGATTAATGGGTTATGCGACATTGCATCAACAATATAATACAAGATGGGACATATATGTGCTGATGTTATCAAAAATCTATGTTAAGTTTGCCACTTCTGCTGATTTCTGCCTTTAAAATACAGCAATTATTTTTCAGCTTGCAGTCTTAAAAGAATCCAGTAGTTTTAGCCTCATCTGACCACCAAGGGTTGACTATTTGAGTTAGAGAAGCCAGTGGCCAAGCAGAAATATAAACATTGCTAGAAAATTATTTAAGCGCACTGAGGCATTAACCTCTCAAACTATACTAGTATTTCAGTGCCTTGCTGACAGAGTTTTATTGTTATTGGAATTCTTTCCTTTTGCATGAGACATTATCTAAGATCTATTTGTATTAGTGGTGCAGGTAGACATAAAGTACACAATGGCATCATTTAAGATGTATCAGTATCCCAATATCTTGGCTAACCTTCCGTTAACATCAGAAAAAATTGCAATTAATCTTAGGCAACAAGGTGTAGAGCTGGATGAACACAGCAGGCCAAGCAGCATCAGAGGAGCAGGAAAGCTGACGTTTCGGGTCTAGAACCTTCTTCAGAAAATTCTCCAGCATCGGCAGTTCCTACTATCTGTGTACAAATAATCTTGTTTGTTATTTGTGTGACCTTTCTTTCAAAATTTGCTGTTGGATTTGTCACATTGGTTGTGAAGCTCATTGAAAGTGACAAACTGTCGCAAAAGTGTGAGTTCCATCTTTCCTAATATTGTACTTTTTTTTCCCACAGAGGAAGAGGAGGAGCAGGTCCCCACTGATGGAGGTACATCAGCAGAAGCTATGCAGGTTCCCCTTGAAGAGGAAGAGGAGGATATGGAAGAGGAAGAGGCTGTTAATGATGAAAACTTTCCTGGAAAGCGACCACTTGAAAGCCCTGACTCTGTTGACTTACCAGTTGCAAAGAGAGCTAGAACAGCTGGCTGTAAAATAGACAGCCCTGATGGTGTCTTAGAACCAAGGGAACCCTTGAGTATGATTAATTCTCAAAGGGTACCTCCTGTTTTGTCTCCAGTTGCACCACCTGATCATTCTAGCTCATTGCCTCTTTCACCTGAACCTCCAATGCTTGCGCCTATACCAAAACCATCACAACTTTCAACTCCCAAACCTTCCGATTCAAAAGTGCTCGCGTCTAAAATCAAATCTAAAATTTCCTCTTCACCAATACAAAAAAGCAAATCCCCTAAAGGCTCTCAGTTGTCGTTTTCAGGAAGTCCCATTCGTTCTCCAAAGACTTCATTGAAATCAGACAAAAAATCACCTATGCGTACAAAAAGCCCTAAAAGTCCTAAAAGTCCGAAAGTACCAGCGAATGTGTCTCATTCCACTGCCAAGAATGAAACTCCAAACCGAACACCTTTGTCTGTCTGTAACTCTGGGTCTGAAAAGCTTGGTAAAGAAAATATTCTCACAAAGCAACCACACACATCAACAGAATTGGAAAAACCAAATGTTTTGGATACATCGCCAAAAAAAATGCCAGTGCCTGATAAGAGTATTGATGACTCTATTGATGCTGTAATAGCTCGAGCTTGTGCCGAGCGGGAGCCAGACCCCTTTGAGTTTTCTTCTGGGTCTGAATCTGAAAGTGAAATCTTCACTAGTCCCAGAAGACTTACTATTTCAGAGTCATCAACACCTCGATTGCTTTCTCTATCTAGCAGCTTTAGCAGGGGTAGTGTTACCCCGGTGTCGTCATCTGGGCCAACAACGAGCACAAATGTGTCATGGACTTTGGATGATTCCATTAATGAGGTTGTCAGGAAGGCAAGTTTAGGTACACCTCCATCTGTACCTCCATCCGTGCCTGAGCTGTCCTCTCCTTCTGCTTCCCCACCGACTCCAGAACCACTTCTTAAGCTCTACGAAGAACGTACAAAGCATGCATCCTCATCTGATGTGAAGAAAAAACTTAAGAAAGAGATTAAAATGAAAATCAAGAAAAAGGAAAAAGAAAAGCTAAAAGATAAGGACAGAGAAAAGAAGGAAAAAGGCAAAGACAAGGAGAAAAACAAGGATAAAGAAAAGGAAGCCAACAAAGAGTCCAAGATATTTTTCAGGGAATTTGGTAAAGAACATGAGAAAGATCCATTTAAATTTAGAATTAAAGACTTTGACGACAGTGAGGTGAAATTGAAACATAAAGACGGAAGCTTTAAAAAGGATAAAGAAAAGCACAAAGAAAAGAAGAAAGATAAAGAAAAGGGGAAAAAGGAAAAAGAAAAAAATAAAGACAAGGATAAACATAAAGCTAAGGCCCCTTCAGCGGCACTTGGGTATATTCCAAAAGAGGTTCAGTTGCCCTCATTTAGCACCCCAAGCAGTGTCAAGACTCAGTGTGTTTTGCCAGCAGTGTCTCCAATGGTTCCAGAAAGGCTATTTGAGGAAAAATCTAAAGAGAAGGACAAGAAAAAAGACAAAAAGGAGAAAAAGAAAAAGAAAGACAAGGACAAGGAAAGGATGAAGGAAAAGGAGAAAAAGGAGAAAGAAAAGAAGGAAAAGGAAAAAGAAAAAGAAAAGCATAAAAATGAAAAAGTAAGTTATATTATAAAGTGTGTATGGATCCTTCAATATTTGAACATGACCAAAACTAAACTGAATTCAAATACCGGCAATGTCAGAATTTGTATTCATAACAAACTATTGCTTTAGGACTGTTGGTTTTCATTTTTATTAGTCGCCTTTAAAGACCTATTATGCAAAATTGGCCTTCATGCAGCTAAAACAAACCTGAGTTTTTAAACTTGAGCACCTTGTGATTAAGAAAACCCCTCAGGTTGGCTGTCTATTTGCTAGGTTTAAATGTAATTATTTTCATCAAGGTGTACATATATTTTAAAGCTGAGTCTTCAAGTAGTTTTACCATATCGAAATTTAATGGAAGGTTAGTGCCGAGTGGTGATTTAAATATATTGTAAAATTTCGTGAATGACTAAATTGTTTCATTACTGTTAATTTTGAGATGTGAATTATGCCTTTGCCGGACTTGTTAGAACAGCTACGGATTTTTTTTCGTCCTCCTGCGTACATGCAGCAAAGAAAATCATGAAGCCAGAAGACATCAGATGTTCCTAGATACTATTGTAATTTAGATTAATCTGCTTAGATAAGCTTCGAAGTTGTTTTCTTGCTGCAAGACAGGATTTGGAAAAAATGAATTTTTCAGAGAATCACTCCAACACTTTCACTTTGTGATGGCGCTTCACGGGTGTCCTACAAGAAATGTAGAGTGACAAAACATTATCAGTTTGTGCCTTGAGGTATGTGGTAAAAAGAATCTAAATCCAAGAAGATTAACAGAAAAATGCAACACACTCCAAAAAGGGGCTTATGTGACTGGTATTATTTATCCAGGTGAAAAGAATGGTGCTTATATATAAGACTGTGAACAAATCCACTGGCAATGTATTTATAGTACTCCACAAAGGAGTCTTATATTAGTGGCCCTTCACTATCTTGCTTTGAACTCTGTCACCAGTCCAACTTTGTATACTAGTCCACTTATTAAATTCAGCTTCTTGTGAAGTTGTCTTTTTTTCTCAAACATACAAACTTGTTTCTATTCACAGGCACTTCAAATCCATAGTGCCCTCCAGTGCATGTGCACATATATTTCTATCAATGAGAAATAAATGTCTTAATTAAACCATCTATTGTATGACTGATTGATCATCTGTGATCTACTATGTTATCTTTCGCATAAACGCAACTTCAATACAAAGAAAATATTTTTAAAAGATAGCAACTCAGATATAATGTTAGTATTTGAAGAGCAGAGACATGTTTTAAAAAGTCAGAGTTTTACATCAGTGGGAGGCAAAATCATTTAAATTAATTTCAAAAGAACTTAGCATGCGGAAAATGTGAAAAGCATGTGAACAGAAGAAATAGATGCAGGAGTAGGCCATTTGGCGTTTTGAGCCTGTTCCACCATTCAATAAGATCGTAGCTGATTTGATTGTGGCCTTGACTACACTTTGCTCTGCAATGCCTCTTCCTCAAAAATCTGTCTAACTCAGCCTTGAATATATTCAATCCCAGCCTTCACTGTTTGCCGGTGAAGAAAATTCCGAGCACCAGTGCCTCTGCATCTCTATCTTAAATGGTAGACCTCTTATTTTGAAATAGTAGACCCATTACTTGAGATCCTTTACTCTGAGGTAATTTATTAATCCAACCCCATCACACGTAACCAAATCCAAAATAACCTGATCTCTGGTTGGATCCACAACTTATTGTCCTAGGACACAATCCTAAATGCACTTACTCGTACCTATCTTTGTCCATTTGATTTTGCCAGTCCTCTCGGTGCAACTTGATAAAGAATCAGTTCCTACTTTACTGAGTTAAGTTCTTCAAATATTCACAATGGAAAACAAAAGAAATGTAGTATACTATGTATAGAATTTTTTATAAAGAAGGATATAACAAAGTTCCTCAGTTTATAATCTTGTTAAGGAGATGGTCATTGAAATAAACAATAGAATACTGAATACAAAGTTGACTCAAAATTGAAAGGGCAGTCAAAATATAAACATTTCTTACTAAAAGGTTGTTGTTAGTATCACCTTCTGTAGTTTAAGTCTTTGGACTTGTTCTTGGACAAGTGAATTGGAACAGAATGTTCAAAGCAGATTTTCAGGGGAAACTAACAAACCATGCAAGAATATAGCAGGGTTCGGATCAGTGACACAAAGGAATAGTTGATGACAAATCCAATGTAGACAAATCTCAAATAAACAATTTGCAACATTTTAAAAAAAGGCATTTGTTTTGAATTAATTGGTTATTCAGCATTTTGAAAGATCATTGTGTCAAAAATGACCATGAAGAAGAGGCATACAAGAGTATATTAGCACAGTGCTAGAATGCAAATTAAGTATTTTTGCCTAGGCCACTTGTTATATCTGATGTGAAGCGCTGATCGTAATAATGGTTTGCCTTGCCAAAAGAAAAGTATTGTTTACCATAGGACAGATTAGTGTAGAGAAATAGTTATTTGTGTTTCAGGGACCTGAATTTTCAGAAAATGGTGAGAAAATTATCCACATTTGTAAAGAGTAGACCTGACACAATTTTTCAAAGTCATGGGAAGGGTGTTAATGAAGCTTATTTAGATAAATAATTAATCCTTTAAGGATTTGAAAACAAAGAATAAATAGACACTTGTAGCACAATTTTGTTTACAAATAAGATGTAGAATAAACTGCACTTGAAATAAGTAACTTCAGAGAAAACTAAGTGTATTTCTTGAGGAAAGGATGGTGAGTGCTGTGGTTAAAATCAAACAAAGAGAGGACAAATTAGGATTTTTCGTTCTTAAAATGTTCTAAGTCCCTATGACCATTGCACCATCTTTAATAAGAGAATCAAAAAGAGTAGATTCATATTCTGCTTGGCAACGGATGGAGTTGCAATCCCTTTTTTCTTCGCAGAGACAGTAAGTGCTTATCAACAGCAGAATACATGCATTTTCCACTTAATGATTCTGGCCAGCATATGACAATCCCAGCATTTATGATTTAGAAGTTGTGTGGGTGTAAAGCAGGCTGAGTTTAAGGGTGTTATCAGCTGTGCCTACTGAATGACATTGTGGTGTAATTAAAATATTGTGTAATCGTCTTTCTACAGTCTTAGCAAAAACAGCAGTTGTTGTAAAACCTGAAGAGTGTGAATTGTTAAAATAATGTATCCTGATTTTTGTTTTTTTTTCTGTCTCTCTCTCTCTCTCTCTCTCTGCACTTCCCTAACCACTATAAAATTACTGGGCTTTAGGTGCAATAAAATTAATTGTTTAATATTTCCTGTGGCTGTCACAGAGGACAGTTGACTTCCAGAATGTTAGAAGTATTCTAAATCCATTACCATTATTATTATTATCATCATCATTATCATCATCATCATCATCATCATCCAATTCAACTAATCAGTTCCTTTTGTATTGTTTGCATACCTAGCCTTTGATCAATGGTATACATTAATGAGACAGTAATCTAGGTATTGCTTTCTTGATACTCTGGAATGTTACCAGTTCAGCTTTATGGTACATTCTGTTGAGACTACCTAATACCATGAATGAATCTAGTATAAATTTATTTTATCATTGCACTCACCTTTATGTTATCCTGCCAACATATACAAATTCCAACCTGTTGTGAGTAATTTGCCAGGCATTGGACTAAATATATTAAATGTTTCAAGCTATTTTCTATTCTACCCTGACAGATATTATCTAAATGCATTGCATGTGCATAATTAATTGTTTTCCTCATCTTTAAACAAAGTGCGAGCAAACTCTGTGAGATTCTGAATTATACAAATATTTGATGACAAAAGAAGAGTCATAAATATTTTTCTGCAGCTAGCAGTTTATCTGAAGCCTTTAGTGTTATCTTTAGCACAAGAAAAACATGATGTGGCAATTTCTGAGAGCTCCTTCTCCCTTCTCTCACCAAAATGTTTTCAAATTCCTAATCTGATGATCTTTGCAAATGTTTGGAAGAATCTCTTCAATCGTTCATTCTCCCTTGATGTATTCCCGTTCTGTATCTTTTGAGGTGCAGGTGTGCTCTGCCTCCCCACTCTTTCCTCCTCCTCTTCTCCCACCACCAGTACACATGTTTATCGAAGGTCATATTTCACAGACTTTAATAGCAAACAGAAGAATTTCGTCAATTGGTACCTCCCAACTCAAAGCAACAGTCTAACTTGGTTTAAGCAAGTTCTAACTTTCATGCTATAACAAGAATATATCTATTCAAAATATTACACCTTTGTTACTCGTTGATTAGTAAGTTCCATTGTGATGATGCTGTGGTTTTTCGAGGTGTATTTTGTCCTTCTTTTATGATGAAAGGTTGTGACAGAGGTGGTGAGTTGTCTGCTCCAAAGCCAATAAAGCAAAGAGCTTGTGAGACTTTTTTTTTTAAAAGTTGGAACAATAGAATTATTCTGGTAGAAGCAACCTGAATGGATGAGGTCAAGCTCTCACAGAACCTGGATTTTTCTTCTAAGTTTTAGCCTTCAGTAGCAGTTGCTGGGTCTTGAAGGTGAATGGGGAAACTCATACTCCTCTCTCTGTTCCAGCTAAAAGCTGATGTTCTCTTCCTGCTGCTGGAATTGCATGTGAGGCATTCTATTTTACTGACTTTGACTTTGTCAAGGGTTTGCTTATGGATGTTAACTGTATTGGAACAGTTAATGAGTAGTGTATTATTTTATTAAACTTTTTTTGATAGTTACAGTTAAGCCAATTCTTTTATTTTATTTTGTCTGTATTTTAATTGTAGTGTATGAACAAAATGGGTTTTGTTTCAAGCCTGGTAGTTTGACTAATCAAATTCCATCTGGAACACAGCGCCTTATAGTTAGCCTAGACCTAACGTTTTCTTATTTTAAAGGTGTCTTAATATATTTGGAGGGGGTTTGGTCTGGTCCATAGCACCATTGATGTGTAGGCTGCTATTCAAAAGTCACTGCCTATTAACGAATACCTCTTTGGCATATTGCACATTAATTACTCTTAACTTTAGCAAGATTCCGGAATGTCATCTCTGGTGGAATATACTAACTTGGGTTCATCAGGTCAGTTTGTTTTTGTAGATATTCTACGAACAAGACATCTCTTCATTGCTCATTGGTTTTGTGAATATTTCATTAGCAGTACTGCTCTGTCCATAAAGCAATATCTTAAGAAGAGATCTAATTTCTGTCTTTGAGTAAAGACAACGGTATGCTGAATCATCATCTAGGCCTACTATCAGTAACAAGGGTCTGCGCCTGACAAGTTTAAAAGAAACATAGAAGATAGGAGCAGGAGGAGTCCATTCGGCCCTTCGAGCCTGCTCCGTCATTCTTCATAATCGTGGCTGATCATCCAACTCAATAGCGTAATCCTGCTTTCTTCCCATAACCTTTGATCCCATTCGCCCAAATTGCTATATCTAGTCGCTGCTTGAATACATTCAATGTTTTGGCATCAATGACTTCCTGTGGTAATGAATTCCACAGGCTCACCACTCTTTGGATGAAGAAATGTCTCCTCATTTCCGTCCTAAATCATCTACCCCAAATCTTCATACTATGCCAAGCAGCATCATAGGAGCAGGAGAGCTTGACGTTTC
>JAHRHZ010000046.1:7461953-7603242 GCA_024137785.1 Ginglymostoma cirratum
TCATCCAGCCCCACACCTTGTTATCTCGGATTCTCCAGCATCTGCAGTACCTTTTATCTCCTTCATACTATGACCCCTGGTTGTGGACACACCCACCATCGGGAACATCATCCCTGCATCTACCCTGTCTAGTCCTGTTAGAATTTTATAAGTTTGTATGAGAGCCCCCTCATTCGGCTGAACTCGAGCGAAAACAATCCTAACCTAGTCAATATCTCATACGTCAGTCCGGCCATCCCCGGCATCAGCCTGGGTAAACGTTCGCTGCACTCCCTCGAGCAAGAGCACCCTTCCTCAGAAAAGGAAACCAAAATTGCCCGCAATATTCCAGGAATGGTCTCACCAAGGCCCCGTACAACTGCACCAACACATCCCTGCTCCTGAACTCGAAACCCCTCACAATGAAGGCCAACATACCATTTGATGCCTTCACTGCCTGCTGCACCTGCACTCTTACCTTCAGCGCCTGGTGCACAAGGACACCCAGGTCCCATTGCATACTCCCCTCTCCCAATTTACAGCCATTCAGGTAGTAATCTGCCTCCTTCTATTTGCTTCCAAAGTGAATAACCTCACATTTATCCAAATTATACTGCATCGGCCATTGGTTTGCCCACTCACCCAACCTGTCCAGATCATGCTGAAGGATCTCTGCATCCTTTTCACAGTTCACCCCTGCCACCCAACTTGGTATCATGTGCAAACTTGGAGATGTTATGTTTTATTTCCTCATACAAATCATTAATATATTTTGTGAATAGTTGGGGTCCCAGCACCAATCCTTGTGGCACCCACTAGTTACTGCCTACCAATTTGAAAAGAACCCATTAATTCCTAATCTATGTTTCCTTCCTGCCAGCCAGCTTCCTATCCATCTCAATACACTTCCCCCGATCCCATGCGCTTTAATCATGCACATTAATCTCTTACGTGGGACCTTATCAAATGTTTTCTGAAAGTCCAAATATACTTTCTTGTCTGCTAAAAGGCAAACTTATTTTGACTTTTCTGAACAGACAACTATAGTAAAAAGACATGAAGAAATTTTACTGTAAAGTCATTACCTGAGCTTGGCCATTGTCTGAAAAGCTGCAGTTTTACTCCAGTTAAATTGACATAGAAACAAACTCTGCTTCGACCTGCAGGGTGATATCTTTACAGCATGCCCAATCTTCTGTTCATCAATTTTCTTTGAGTAGTAACTTACAGTGAAAATGGATGAACAGCTAATGTCAGCCTCCTCGTGTCTTGCACAGGTGATCATTCATCATGTGGAAGCTTTTGATAGCAGATTGTTTGACTATGGGCTGGAGAGGGAGAGACTAACTGAACCTATTCTCATCTCAATTTCAATATACTCTAATTTTCCAACATGAATCCCTATAAAAGGTTCAGGGCCAGCAGGTTTTCTACGCTATGCCCTGAGTATAAAGAGAACAAATACTACACAAACCCCAAAGTTGAATGGTTCTATAGTTTGGCAAAAAGTTGTAGCATCTGAAACCACTAATAGTTGAGGTAAGTTTGGCTTGCTAATGATTAAAGAGCTTCCCACATATTGTCACTTTTAGATTTGTTCACAAAGGCATATTCTGTAATTAATTGTGCTCAATCTTTCTTAGGATAAATGTGAAACATGAGACTTTCTATTGGGTACCTCAGAAAATCTGTTTTTGGGCATTGGGAAGATGTGGTATCTTTCTTTACTCCTCGACTGTTCCTTTACCATCTGGAAGCACTTGATCTGTCTATAGGTAGTTCTCCTATTACATGATAGTTGCGTTCTTGTATGACCTCACGCTATAGGAAATTGCCCTATTATAAAATCATGTTACGGGAAAATCGCTATAGAAAATCACTCTACCTGTACAATTTATCAATCACGTTACAGCCAATTTGCATTAAGGAAACACACATTATAGCAGAACTACCTGCATATAGTTTTACTATCAACTGTGCCTCATTTGACAGAAGATAATGTTCTCTAACTAACCTGAACAGAAATCTGTTCCTTTTTGAACTTACTTTTCAATTCCGTCAATAAATTCTTCCTCTTCACTTTATGCATTATATTCTGAAATCAAGACTTACCACAGAATCTTCTACTCTCCAAATAATTCCTAAACTTCAAGGTTTCTAACATTTGTTTATCGTTCTTCCTGTAAATTTCAGGCTTTTTAAACTCGAGCTTGGACTTACCACTGCTAACATACCTAATCTTTTAAAAACCGAAAGAACTGCAAATGCTGTAAATCAGGAGCAAAAGCAGAAGTTGCTGGAAAAGCTTAGCAGGTCTGGCAGCATCTGTGGAGAGAAATCGGAGTTAACGTTTCAGGTCCAGTGACCCTTCCTCAGAACTTTCCTCAGGTAACTCTGACTTTTTCTTGACAGATGCTGCCAGACCTGCTGAGCTTTTCCAGCAACTTCTGCTTTTGTCGCCTTTATGGACATTATCTAAATTCTTAATATAATGAGAGAACAGCCTGTGGAGATTTCAGGCACCTTTTATGTCCAATCAGGCTTGTCAAATCACTTAAAAGTAAAACCAAGACCTGTGGATGCTGGAGATCTAAAACAAAACAGAAGTTTCTGACAAAATTCAGCAGGTCTAGCAGCATCTGTGGGAAGAAAAGAGAGTTAATGATTTGAGTCCAGTGATTCTTCGTCAAAAGTTCTGATGAACAGTCACTGGAATTGAAACAACTCTGCTTTCTTCCCACAGATGCTGCCAGACTTGCTGAGCTTTGCCAGAAATTTGTGCTTTTGTTGCCAAACCATCTTTTGGAACTACTTTGCTTGAAAGAAAGTCAAAGTAGATAAGGATGCTTGAAATCACACACAACTAAACCTTAAACAAATCTTCCATAGGTCACTTTGGACAACTAAGGCTACCACATATACTAAAAGGAGGATCACAATGAATAATGTCAATATTATGACCCTTAAAACTTCTTCGACTAACGTCATGCTTCTAATTCTCCCTATTGTTCATTGGGTATACTCTCTGGTATGGTATGTGGATATCCATAAAACCAGATGTTATTAGAAGATTATCTGCTGTTGGAGTTCAGATAAAGAATAAATCACATGAGCATCATTCTTGCACTGTGACATCTGAAGTCATGAATTATAATATTGTACTTTAGCCAATTAAGAAAGCATGCTTTATATAATTTATTATACTGATTGTGAATTCTGAATTCTAAGTAAATTTGCAATATATCTTGTTCAGTAATCCTGTGTGTCGGCATCGCACATCAAAGCAATTCCGCAGTTACCTCGATTTTCCACCCATTAACTGTGAATGGAAGGGAAATCCAGTTTCGAGTGAATTGGATATAATTGTTGAGCATAACACCTGCCAATAGCACAAAATAACCTTCACAAACTGCACATTTGTTCAGTCTTAAAATGGCAATTCAAAATTGATCCTTGTCATTTTCAAGGTTTAATTCATTATTTAAAGGTTTCAATTTTTGCTTGTTGATAATCCCTGCTCAATTTCAATTATTCCTATTTTTACGTGGGCAATCCACATTTACTAGAAAAGGATTGCAGTGGGAGAAAGGAGAATAAGTTAACTGGAAACAAATCCACAATAGAATGAATTGTATGTTGTTATGGTATTAGTAAATATAGACTTTATATGTAAGCTTCCATCACGTGATCATTGTACCTGATCCCCTTCATGAACTAATATGGTTTTGTCAAAGCATTATTACTGACCTAAAATGACTGCTGTGATCACGTGACCATAGATTTAGGCACGTCCAGCAGACCCAGGAATAAATGAAACCATCTGCACTGAAATTAATATTTTACCTCAATCAATCAAAACAAGGTAACTGAGATAATGACAAGATTTTGCATCTCCAGTTTTAATTCACATTTGACATTCGCAGGTTGACTGCAGAGTATCCAGCTTGAAGAAAGAATGGGGCCAGGCTCAGGAATCCATAAATGAATCCGATTTCAACAACTTTTTTTGATCAGCATAAGAGAGAAAAAAATAGATTTGTAAACAAGAGCTAGAAGACTCTCTCTCCCTTTTTTGTTTCTCCCATCATCCTGGAATACAGCACCTAGTGAAAAAGTAAATAGGGAAAACAACCATTCACCAAAAACAAAGATATGTACAGATTTTGACACTGCTGAGGATACCAGTCAACAATTAGATAACTTTTTTTTTAAAAATCTGTGACCAAGCACCTAAAGGAGTCTAAGGACTTCTAATGTTTGTAGAGACACTCTCACTTTTAAACTTTTCATTTGTGCTTGTATGTGAGTTTGATGTTGCATTTAATTATTTTTTTCCTGAGTTAATAGGTGATAAAATTCATTTTTCTTTTACATAAGAACAACTTGTAATTGGCTCCTTAATTTTGGCTAATATGACAAATTGATTCAAGTGCGATAGCTACATGCTAACAAGAAATAAAAATATTTGTTGCACCTAACTGGAAGGGGCTGTAAAGGAGAGAGCCAATTTCCCCTTTGTTACTTGGTTGTAGTAATGATGCATATTGTTATCACCATGAACTTTTGTAAGTAATAGTTGAAATTTATTATTCACTTTTGTAGGTTTTATGTGTGTGCAGTATGCTTTTAGTATTTTATTTTCTCCTGTTGGGGACAGTTTAGGACCAGAGGGCATAATCTCAGAGTAAGGAATGATCCCCTTAAAACAACAATGAGGGGATATTTTTTAAGTGTTCAAGTAAATTCAAGGCTGAGCAAAACAGATTTTTAATCAGTAAAGGGAACAAGGGCTACGCGGAATAGGTAGGAAAGTGGAGTTGAGGTTTGATCAAATCAGCCATGATCTTGTTGAGTAGCAGCGCAGATCTGACAGGCTGAATGGCTTACTTCTGCTCCTACAACTTATGGTCTACTAGTTGTCTCTCATTTCTTTTTAGCTTGGCCAAATATAACCCCACTTACACATTGTAGTTAGGAATGGACAACAGTTACTGCCTTTCCAGCATTGCACATATCTTAAAACAAATATATGGATACTAAAACATACAATGTTTGTAATTGATTCCAATGATTGTATATTTTAATCCCACTTTGTTACACCACATTATGGTTATGATTTGTTTCATTACCGGCATAATGAATTTTTTGTCTCAAACTGGCCATCGGGGAAAGAAACCAAGGATGAATGATCACTTTTCCTCAGAGCTAAGAAACAAATTTCCTGCTGTCAGATTTTTGATACTGATGGGGGCCTAAAAGATGGAAGAATATGACTTAAAAATTAAGGGTGAATATTTAGTTCATTATAAGCCCAGATTTATTATCCTAGCACCCATTTTAACTACTGACTTCTGCTTCAAAGTCTCAGATTCCCTTTAGAGGTTGTTGAAAGTGCCAGTGAATTTTTCTGTCAACATTAAAAACAACCGTAGTCCTAGAACAGGGTCTTGCAAGCAACTGCATTTGATGTGACACTGGAGTGCATCAAAACAAGCTGTAATTATTTATATACAAATATAATTTACCTGTTCTTTTTCTCAACATTAAAATTATTTGTCTGAAACTGACTTTTGGCTTTTTCAAGATGTATTTTTGAAAATTTCTGAGAGTTTACATTTCTAACACTTTCCGATACATTAATTAGTGTGACCCTGCTTATCACTGTATTTCTGTCCCAGGCAAAAACAGAACCAATTGTCCCAGCTCCTTCCCCTGTTATTCCAAGGCTTACACTGAGGGTCGGTGCTGGCCAGGATAAGATGTGAGTACTTTTTTATTAATTATTTTATGTGGTCATATTGTTCACATTAAAAAAAAATCAGTGCCATTTTATGTAGAACATGTTAAATTTGCTGAACTAGCTTAATAGTTCTCCACCGTTCTTAGTAAAATGACCTTATCCAATGCATTTCACTTCATGTTGTACTTATTCTAAAATAATTTTGTTAATGATGGGAAACAAAGTATTGAATAAATAAATTATGATTTAACTGGAAACAAATCCACCAGTGCAAGAATTGTAAGTGTTCCCTTATCATTGGAAATTTCCCACTCGCTTCTGTGGATCTGTTCTACAAGTGCAATATGCTTTCATTACTTATCTTCTCAGTTTATTTTTTCAGTCTGGCTAAATATAACACTCTGAATAGTAAACCAGTGGGTGGAATTAAAAGGGAAATGATTGGGTCAGTGAACAGACTAGATGAGGGAATAGCCAGTTTCATTCAGATCTGCAAGCTGCAATGCACCAAGTATTAAAATGGTAGTTTATGGACTTGATGGAACTATAAGCCTTTGAATCTTATATAATAATTTGTGGTATTTGTCCACTACAGTTAAAAGAAACTTTTGTTGTTCTAGTGTCTTATTGATTTCTAAGTACTGTAGAAGGCAACCTTGTATTGTCTTCTTTGGAGCATAGACCTCGATGACCTCATAAAATTCTGTTCTGTTGATTCCATGCATGAAGGACGAAAGGCATGGAAAAGTCAGTTCGTCATTTTATGGTGCAGGGAGGTCAGCTGTGGTCTGCAGCTTGAAATTGTGATGAAGTTTGTGATTATTTATTATTTGGAAGCTTGGATCCGAAAGTGGTTTTTGGTTTTCAATTCTGTGAAGATGATTTTTTTTAATGGTCAGAAACAATTTTAGCACTGGCTCAAAACAGCACTTCTAAGAAATCATGTGACCTAAGCTAAATGACCAGACGAACTACTCAATAAAATAATTGCTGAAATGTTTGCTAAATTACCCTTTTACAATCTAGAGAAAGAAAGATCAGAAGCATATTTAGTTCAGAAGAAGGGAAACACCCCAGCATTGGGGAGGCAGTATTATTACTGGACTGTTAAACTGGAGACCCAGGAAATGTTCTGGAATCTTAGGTTTGAATCCTGCCACAGTAGATGGTGGAGTTTGAATTCAACAATGGTCTGGAAATAAGAAGCTAATGATGAATATCAAACCATAGTTGATTGACAGGAAAAATCCATCTGGTTCACCAGTGTCCTTTGGGGTAGGAAATCTGTCATCCTTACCTGATCTGGCCTACTTGTGACTCCAGACACACAGCAATGTGGTTGATTCTTAACTGCCCTCTGGGCAATTAGGGTTGGGCAACAAATGCTGACCCAGCCAACAATGCCCTAGTCCATGGATGAATGAAAAAAAGTGCTGTTCAGCAGCTTGAAAAATGCCAATGTAACTGGAAGAATTATTTTCCCTAGAGTTTAGTTAGGTAACTCAACTCAACAAGTTGGCCTTTTTATGTGTCACAGGGAGAATCACATCTGGTTAACAGACAGAGTGTTGGCGAATGGAAATAATCTCAACCTTGTCAGTGGAATAAAAAATTAGTGTAATAGAGCGATAGTTCACTGGGGTTGAGTGTCTGTAAAGGATATTTCTTTAAAGCAGAATTGGGTATTTTTGTTGTTTATAATAAGCTACTTACAATTTTTTTCTTTCATGTAATTAACTTACGTCTTTTAGTTAAATTGGCAGCCTCACGTGAACATGTTCCAAATTGCAAAAAAAAAAGTCTATTAAACCAGGTTTCATTCGAGATGCTGATTTGTCCAATATAGCCATCAGCTGGGATCATAACAAAAGCATAAAATATTGGACCAAGGGAAGACTGAGAAAAATATTTAAAATATTCAGTATTTTATGGTAATTTGGTTATAATATTTAGCTCCTTCGTATATTGTCATAATATGTTCCTGGACCATAGCATAGCTCTGATTTTTTTATTCTCTGTAAGATTGACTCATCTATGATGGATAGCACCACTGCCATGCTTAAAATATTCAAAGAAATCACCCCTAGGCACTGCATATCTCGTATTTGCATGGGTAGGATTTGGGGACAGACTGTAGTTCGTACATCTGCTGTTTCTGAAAGCATTTAAATGATCGGCTGCCTCTACTGTAATCAGAATTTGAGACTCCTGGAGTGTGAAGATTAGTTAAAAGCAGTTTTATTCTCAAAGCAGTTCTTTGGGATAGCCAGGGTGCCCTTTCAGAGAGGCAAGGTACCTCTTTAAATCTTGTCCTGGGACACTTTTGATGGGAATAAGTCACCCTTTGGAAGATTTAAGACACCCTTTGGGATATAGAGTCACAGTATGCTTTTGCATTAAAAAAAGGGTAAACTAATTTTGTTTATTCATTTAAACTGAAAGAACTGCGGATGCTGTAAATCAGAAACAAAAACTGAAGTTGCTGGAAAAGCTCAGCAGGTCTGACAGCACCTGTGAAGAGAAATCAGAGTTAACTTTTCAGGTCTGGTGACCCTTCCTCAGGACTTATGGTGGCGAGGAAAATGTTGGCTTATATACAGAAGACCAGGTGCGGGGAGGGGGTAAAGAGTAAATGATAGATGGGGATAGAGCCCAAAGAGAGAGAAGAACAGTTAGACAGACAAAGGCATGGATAACAATCTGGCTAGGGCAACGAATAGCTGTTAATGGAGACTGTTAGTGGCTAACAATAGGTAATGTGTAATGGTAGACTTTGTGATAAGGCCTGATGTGTGGGATAGGGGGCTGGGACGTGGGAGAGTTCAAACCCTAAAATTAACGAATTCGACATTGAGTCCAGAGAGCTATGGGATCCACAAGCGGAAAATGAGGTGTTGTTTTTCCACCTTGCGACTTGATGACTAACCTGGTCACATGTAGGGCTGATGTCAAGACTCATCTTACCTCTGGAGTTCAGCTGTTTTATTCACCAAACCGCTTTGTTTCGTGGTACAGGTACTGTGACAGTGCTGACCCTGAATGTAGTTTCACTGGAGGATTGATTCCCATGCTGTTGCCATTGAATTGATCTGCATACTAGCCAAGACAGCTAACCAGCCACCCTTGAAAAATCTAACAAAACGCAATTGCACTTGAACTGGTTTCAGTAAAACTAAGCTTTGACACCCTGAAAAGCTATTACAAATAATTGACATCTGAATCATGGGGATGCTGAGAAACAAGGTTCTAAACTCATACTCACTGTCAATAACATTGAGAATAAAGCTAGTTCCCATAGCACGTTCTTTCAGTTAGCAAAGAGTTTAAAAACAAACACCTATACCAACACTAAGAACATGTCTAGAGCTCTTTTGTATCTATGGCTATTTCTGTATTTTGTAGAATCACTGGAAGAGTTATGCGAACGGTTTCTCATACTTTTGGACATGCAATTTTAAAAAATGCCTTTCAGAACAACAGGAGAAACCCTGTCACGACATACAAGAATGCTAGAGATTGAATGAAACATGATTTACATAACGGCATGAGCTTTTGAAATACTTAAAATCATTGAAATTGGAAAGAATTCCAATTGGCAAATGATACAGCCTTCGAATAAAAACTATATTTCTGATATGAAACTGATTATAGTGATGTATTTGAACAGTCCTCAAATGATCTCTGGAGCTTGATTCACTAAATCTAAATTTACATCCAGACAGTGCTGAGTGGTATTCTGGTTTAAATTTAACTTTAAGGTATTCTTTATTCATTCTATATTCAGTAGACTTTTTTTAAATACTGGAGTTCCTTGTAGTCAAAAGATGCTTTTTATACTCGCTCTTTACCAATCAACTGATTTCCGAAAGTTATTGAAACTTATGCAGGGAAGTCATAGAACAAAGGATGACCACCCCCTTCCCAGGCTGATCAGGGCAACTAAACAGGTTTAATCTATTTACGATGTTGAAAACGGCATTTGTCCATATATTATCAGAGTCACTACAAGCTGAATCCACTGTATAAATACATCAGGTTTGTGTTATGTCAAAATGAAGAAAAGGACATGTAAAACAAAAATACAATAAATAAGAATTAGGAAAAGCACCTAAGTGAAGATCAGTGCCTTTTGTACAAAAGTTACTAAAAGAGAGAGTACTGACCTTGGGAAAACCCTATAAAATTTTCTTATTTGTCCTCAGTTTTTAGATGGTCACTTAGTTTTGTCAGTGAATCTTGAGATTGCCCAAATCTGTTCACTGTGCAGTAAAACTTTCAACAGTGAGACAAGGGGCAGGAAAGCTATCTGATGTAATATAAGGTTACCAAGTTCAAGTTCTGTAATTGAGGAAAGAAACCAGTGACTGTTCCCTGCAAAAAGCTTGAGCAGTAGATTGAGCTAAATTCCCATCAGTCATTAACAGGACCATTGGCCTTGTACAATGCTGTGGGAGCAGGCACTAGTGAGAGCTAGTGAGAACAAAAGCAAAGAGCATCAGGAAATAAGCTGGGATCTCATTCACGCAAAAAGCCATAAATGCCAGAAAGTGGAAATAGGAAATGTAAATGCCAGAAATGTACAGTGTGCTTGTCATTCCTAAGAAAAGGGAAAAAAAACAGGAGACGGACTCATCATTAACGATCAATGTGCCTTTTTTTCTGCAGTCTATGGCAGTGACCCAGCTCTGGGGTTCAGATGACAAATCTAGATCACATGTGCTTTACTTATATGAATTGATGATCTGAAGCCCCCACAAAGATTATATTGATACATTGTATTTCAGTGACAAGTATATAGTGTTTTTTTAAGTACATTCCCAGGATGTTTGTCATTGTGGAGTAGTATCAGTTCACTGTATTAGTGGGTAAAAATGCAAAAAGAAAGGTTTGCATATGGCTCGTCTCGGAACTGGGGTGGTGACCTGAGACAGTTTGGTTGACTTTATAATGACACTAATGATGTGTGAGAATGAAACACAGTGATCACATGTATATTGTAGTAGTTAAGTGATTGACCCCCAAGGCCAAAAGATGATGAGTTTCATTCCAGGGCAGCCTGTCGCTAGTGTCATTACTTACAGGAATGTAGCACGACTGCATACACGAGCCACAAGATGAGCACAAATTGATCACTTTGCTCTGTGTATAATCTTCTATTAATTTTACATCATTAAGGATAAGAATCAACTGTTTGATAAAGTTTTTGTAAGCTTTTTTTTAGGAATAAGGCTCCCTCACCTTTCAAACAGGTACTTAAAGAAGAAAAAAAGCATCATGCCTTACAACCAAATAGGATATTCATGTATGTTATCACAGTGATTGACTTGGAGATGGAAAATCTCTTTTGGTCAACATTTAATTATGCCCAGTATTAATTTTTATATATACACACTGTTTTGCTTTGTGTTTTATTACAGAAGAACATCGAAGATGTATCATACTGTGTAATCATACAAAAATTAATTCCTAACTAAGAAACAAATATTTGTATTTCAAACCAGCAGTTTGAGTAGGAACTTAGAGGAGAGAAATACTGAGAGGTTCAGGAAAAGAATTCCAGAGTGAAGGACCCAGAAGGCAGAAGCTGTGATTTCCAGAGTTGGATAAAAGACCATGAGGATGCACAGGGAATCAAGCGGAAAGGCTGCTGAATTTTTGGAGGACAGAGTTATGAAAGGATTGATTTAAAGTAGATCAGTGAATTCAGGTGTAATTGATATCCAGGTCTTATGAGAAATGAGTCAGGAACAGTAGAGAGCCATTTAGGCCCTTGAGTCCAGCATGCATTAGTGTTTGAAACGTAGGACAGAATAACGTTGAGTGCACAAATTTAGAGGTAATAAATGTGTGGATAAAGGCTTCATTACCAATGGTCTCAGGCAGGACAGGGGTGGACATTGTTACAAAAGTGGAAATGGCTAGTCTATAATGGAGAAAATATGGGATCAGGAACTCGAGTCTTGAATTGGGTAGACTGTTGAGGATTGATTCAACCTGACAACAGTTTCCAAGGAAAATAGAATCATAATCTAGGCTGACACTTCACTGTAGTATCAAGGGAGTACTGCATTGTCAGACATATCATTTATCAAATAGATGTTAAACTGAGGTTATGTCCACTGTCTCAAGTAGATGTACAAAATCCTGTGACACTTTTCAAAGAAGATCAAGGATATTCACCTGATGTCCTGGCAAATATTTATCCTTCGACCACCATAAGTAGAAATTTTAAAATAAAACGATGAACTGCAGATGCTGGAAATCTGAAACCAAAGCAGTAATTGCTGGTGAAGCTCAGCAGGTCTGGCATCATCTGTGAGAAGAAAGCAGAGTTAACGTTTTGAGTCTGGTGACTCTTCATCAGCGGTTCCGATGAAGAGCCACAGGACTTGAAACATTAACTCTGCGTTCTTCCCACAGATATTTCCAGACCTGCTGAGCTTCGCCAGCAATTTCTGTTTATGTGTAAAGAGAAACTTTCTGTTTGCAAAGTAGCTAATGAATTTCTCTACATTGCAGCAGTGACGACAGTTCAGAAAATATTTCGGGAGCACTAAAATGCTTCAGGGGTCACAAAAGGTGCTTTATAGTTGCAGGTTCTCTCTTACTACTTTTAATGCAGTTAACTGCTGATAATAGTGACTCAAGCTGCAGTATTTTTCTATGGGAATGTGACCCTTAAACATGTTTCCTAAGCATTCATTGTGGAAATTTTGCTTTAACTTCTCCAAAATCTATTTTTCCCATGACAACTGACCCAATGTTTACTGCCACATAGCATGAAAAGAAGACTTCAGTGTTTGCTTGACAGATTTACCGACGTTATGTAATGCTGTGCAGAACACTAATTATTTCATAGAGTCCTTTCCCAAGGTGATGTGGAACTTGCTCTGCCTTTCTTGTATCACAAACAGTTTTCTGTTATTGTTGAATACTGCACTTTTTATAAAACAAAGAGGCCAAGTGTGCTCTGCAAGAGTCAGAGTTTGAAGCATTCCAGGATCAAATGGAGTGTGAAGTCTGTACTGTACAGATCAAGAGATATATTCACATGATGCAGTAGTTTTACAATGAAAAGATATTCTGTAAATTCCTTGTTTATAAAACATCCACATTCCTATAGAGAACCCTTCATGATGCTGGCTCTGTCATCATAAGAGAAGTCACCGTATTCATAGGATACCATAACAATCTTAACTATTGGAAGAGGTGGCTCAAGTATGCTATACTCCTTGTGCAGATTCAAATAACATCTTAAATTGTACTTACCTGTGCATATGCACGTGGTGACACAGTATTCACTATTCAAGTGCTAGGTAGAAGGTGAATTCTTTAAAAAGCAATGTTTCCTTTTCACTGCGAGGCTACACCCTCTGAGATAAATGATTGCCAAATAACTTTACCAATTTTTACTAATATTTATCATTTTCTCCAGATTTAGTTTCTATTTTCAAAATTCCACTTATGCTTTATGTTAGCAAGAGGCATTAGTAGTTATCCTAATGATTATGTATAAAATTGAAGTAGCTATAGAATTACACTCTGTCAACATGCTGCCAAGTATGTTAAAATTGTTTCCACACTGTTATCTTCTCATGTAAAATTACATTCAATGTCTCGATTTCTTGTGATAGTTTGATGAGCACAACCAAATGGTCTACGAGAATATTTAAGGTGGTAAACAGTAGGGGGCCCAAAGGCCGTGCTTGCACAATTATCGCTAAACACTTTTAACAGAGGAATGGTGAAACATCTCTGAGGCTACACATGAAGTAGCATTCAGCATATGTGACAGTCTGGACAAAAAAACAACCTTTGACTGAATAAGGCTTTTAGCAGCACTGTCGTAATATCAATGACTCAGTTCAGTTTTTTATAACTTGTGTTTGTGTGGCATCTTTACTATAATCAAAGAAACAATTATCAACCAAATTTGACAGAGAGCCACATAAGACGTTAATTGAGCAAAAGCTTGGTTTTAAGGAGCATCTTAAAGGCCAATGACAGATGTAGACATTTTTTTTCAGGAGAAAACTCCAGTATTGAGGTGCTTGGTAGCAGAAGGCACAGCTATCAACAGGGGAATGATGAAAATCAGAATGCATAAGGGGTCAGATTTTGAGGAGTGTGGAGATTTCAATTGACTCTAGAATTGCAGGAGGCAACAGAGATGGGGAGGGACAAAAGAGGGATTTAAAAACAAAAGTTGGAAATGTTAACATGGGTGGACTGCAAACCAGTATCAGGCATAATTATCCTAGTGATTATAAAGAAAATTAAAAGTGAGATATTGAAGTTATTTGGCAGCTTAGATCAGCAGAGGTGATTGATGAACAAGGTTTGATGCATGTTAGGATACAGGGAGCATAATGTGATTAAATACCCTGAAGCATGATATTTTACTAACCTTCCAGCACATGTTCAAACAAACATTTTAAGTTGTCTTATTTCTCATACATTTCCCTTTATTTAGTCACTATACCATTTTCTACAAGTGGTATATCTTGCAAAAAAAGGTTTCTGAATTTGCATGGAGCTTCTGTAAAAATACTCTTTGTAACAGGACAACCTACCAGAAGATTTGCAATAAAGAATGCGGGTTTATCTTGCAGAGATATTTAGTGGTAATGTTACTGCAAAAGTAAAAGTAAATGTTTAAATTCTGTGTCAGTTTAAACTAGTGTATGAATGATGTTTTGTTCAAGAAGCAAGAACATATTGGAAGGCAAGAAAAACAATGGGGGAAGCAATTAGAGTGATGTGGATTGAAGACAAAATGAATGGTTCTGTAGTTTAGATAGTCAAACCCAAATGAAGCTTAATTTGCTGTCAGTGTGAATTCAGAGCTTTTCTGTAAAGAGTTTATCTATGGATGTGATCAACACAAAAATTTAATTGCTTTGTTTAATCACTTTAAGAGATCTTATCCTCAATGGATCTAAAATTTAATTGGCTTGTTTAGATTTTAAGCATTTATGTGATCTGTCCAGGTGCCCCTTAAAAAAATGAGTTTCCACTAATGATTTTTCTTTAATCATCCTCTGCTCAATAACAACTAGTGGTAGTAATCACTAACTGTGCTAATTTAACTGATTGCTTAAGATTTATTAGTTTTAAGGGAAAGTAGTAGTAGCAAATTACTTTAACGCCATTGATACCATTGCACAAACTGTATTTCACTTGTACCAACTGTACGTATGACTTCATTATGGGCTGCATTTTTAATTTGAACTCAATTAACCCTTTGCACTCCACAGGCTATTTTTATTTATTTCATCTGAATCTTACTACAGTAATCCATTAACAAGTCGGTGGTGAGATAAAATTTTAATTACTGCTGTTTTACAGCAGCTCTTTGAATTACAAGATTTAAATTCTGTTAAAGGATTCAGAATCTGAGATCAGTGATCTGAATTCAATAACTAGAAAGAGTGATCATCCCATCATGCTTCCATTCTTAACAAATACAATTAAATTACAGTTAGGGCGGCACGGTGGCTCAGTGGTTAGCACTGATGCCTCACAGCGCCAGGGACCCAGGTTCGATTCCAGCCTCGGGTGACTGTCTGTGTGGAGTTTGCACATTTTCCCTGTGTCTGCGTGGGTTTCCTCCCACAATCCAAAGATGGATTGGCCATGCTAAATTGCCCGTAGTGTTCAGGGATGTGTAGATTAGGTGGGTTACAAGGGGGCGGGTGAGGTTGGGATACTCTGAGGTTCGGTGTGGACTTGTTGGGCCGAAGGGCCTGTTTCCACACTGTAGGGATTCTAATGCTAATTCTAAATATTCGCTTTCTTTTACCTCTGCATCAAGTCCTGCTTGTGAAGCAGACAGTATCTGTCTGATGCACGTGAACTGAGTAAAATTTTATTCAGAAGGTTTGGGGATGGATTTGATTCTCATTTCAACTACTAATAAACATTTCTAACCTGTGCCAATTTTTAGTTTTGGTTTTACTGTAACCACAGTAGTTACTTTTGGAGAAAGAAAAGATCGACAGACACCTTTGCTGTCAGTGTTCAGCAGACCCCAGAGTTAAAGAACACTGACTTCATAGTTCTGTGTTGTGGAAGAAAGGAGAATGTAGTTTGGAAGAATGCACAGTGCCTCCAACTTTGGTGTATTATGGCATTAAATAGTGCAGGAAGGGTCATTTGTGAAGAGCCAACAGGTTTCAGCCTTTGCAAGAAATATTCTATTTATGCATTTATATTATCACGATAATTGCAGAATGTTCAATTATCAAATTAAACATTGCACTTGACAATTAATAATAACAATATTTTCAGTGCAACAATTATCAAAATAATTTTTGACACCTGTGGATAAGGTTGGTCAGATGTAATTAATTGATTTGAAATTACATACGTGTGTCAACAAATTGATAATATAAATGGGTATTTATTGATACAGAGTGGCCCAGAGACCTACAATTTCTTAAGGAAGTATTATTCTTGCCAAAAGATTAGTATTGTCCAGTTTCTGTGCAGTTGCTACGTCAAGATCTTTATCAACAGCCTTGCAAAAAGCATTCTGTTCAGTGCTTCAACCAGGTGATCAAACACCTTACACAGCAATCTATTTAATGACACACCATTGCAATGGTTATAGGCATATGTACTATTTCCTCCACAAAACTTTAATCTGCACCATCTGTTGGAAGAAACAAGAGCAGACCATCATTAACTGAGCCAAATCACCAGAGTGACATGACTTAAGCGATGTTGTACAGACCTAGTGCTAGAAATATACATCAGTAGCTTGATGCAAATTTCTGAAATTTGTTGACAACCATAGAGAAACTTTGCAGACCTTTCCTTTAAAAGTTGAAATGGTTATGACAGATTGCCAATAGAAGGAACAAATCTGTTGGTCTTTTCTCATTCTATACTTCATGTTTTTCTTTTGTCCATTAATTATCTTATATACAGCTAATGCTGCAGTTTGTTCCTGAGACCAAAACAATGTCAGACTGTACGCCTTTGCAGAGTTATATTCTTCCATGTTATTTTCAGGATTATGGTTTGGCTTCCGTGTAGTTCGGGGAAACAGTAAACATGATCTTTGCAGCATGTCACATTCAAATTAAATCCCGCAAACAGGTCGAGGAGGCCAGTATGGTATTTATTCACTTTACCAAGGCTTTTGACAGTATAAATAGGGAAGGCCTGTGGGAGATTCCATAAAAATATAGCTGTCCTGAAAAGATGATGAATGTCGTTTGCTTGTTTTGGGATCACACGAGGACAAGTAATATGGAAAGTGGTGTGTCATCGGATGCCTTTTCCGTTTCCAGTGGCACCAGTCAAGGCTGTGTGTTGGCTTCGACTCTGTCTTGCCATATGCTTCTCAGCCACGTACCATTATGCGCTCAAAGACCTTGACATAGGAGTATATGTTTAGTTCAGTACAGATGGCACCTCTTCCAACTTGCAAAAGCTTACACAAAGATTAATGAACAGCTGCTGAGTGGTTTCTTGTTCACAGATGACTGTACTGTCATAAGACATACACCATAGGACATGCAACCATTTGTTGATCACTTTGGCCTGATGATAAGCCTGACAAAGACAAGAGATCTGTAGCAACCTGTTTCTTGTACTTACACAATCCAGAGTCATATCAGCATCACATCCCTACTTCAATCCAGAGGTTTTGCTGTTTTGTGAGCATCTTCTCCTGTAATACTGTATTGGATGACAAAATCAACCAATGCCTGGCAAAGTCAAGTTTAGCATTTGGCAGATTTACTCTCGGACTTTTAGAAGAACATGGAGTTAATCTCCAAACAAAGATCAAAGTTTACCAGGCAATGGTTCTTGCAACACTTCTTGATGGATGCAAGACTTGGGCAATCTAACGGTTTCATATAAAACAACTAAAAGCGTTCGATCTGTACCATCTGAGAACTATTTGCAGCATCAGGCAACAGGACTCGATTACTGACGTCAAGGTCCTTGTAAAATAATATATTAACTGGCATTGAGCGTATTGGACAGAATATTTAAAAAAGTAAAGAATGACCAAAAATTGATAAAGGTGGTAAAATTATAATGAGAGAAAGCTCGCCAGAAATATAAAAACAGATGGTAAGAGTTCTTCAAAATATTTAAAGAATATCGTTAACAGCCCTATAGAAAGTCAGACTGAAGGATTATTTGTGGAAAATAAGGAAATGACAGATGCATTGAACATGTAGTTTGCGTCACTCTTCACCATAAAGCATTCAAGTAACATCCTAGAAGCAGCTATGAATCTGGAAACAGAAGAGAGGGACGAACTCAGGAAAATCACAGCCACCAGAGAAGTGGCACTAGGCAACCTAGTTTTAAATGAAGTGTCTAGTGACAGAGTTGACCCACCAGTTTAATTTTCCAAAACTCTCTTGATTCAGGGGGTCATCCCTTTAATTAATAAGATTACAAATGCAACTCATTCATGCAAAAAGGGACGGAGGCAATGCAGAAAATTGCAAGCCAGTTAGCTTAATATCTTAATAGTATGGATAGAAAATTGGCTGGCTGATAAGAAACAAAGTACACGTATAAATGGATCTTTATAAGGCTGACAAGATGTACTGAGTCATGTGTCACAGGAAATGGTGCTGAGACATCAGCGGTTTACGTTTTACATGAATGATTTGCCATATTATATTTCATATGTAGTATTTGCGATCAGCTATACAAATTGAGACTTGGTTTGAAATCATGAGACAACATGAATCTAGACTGTAAAACTAGTCTTTTTTTTTTGCTGAATGTATCTGTGAAAATGATGACAGAAGCCAATTAACATTGAAGCAAAAGATGTCTATAGCCTAATAAAAGCAAAATACTGCATATGCTGGAAATCTGAAATAAACACAGGAAATGCTGAAGGAGTTTTATTTTGCTTTCCACAGATGCTGCTACACTTGCTGAGTTTCTCCAGCATTATCAGCTTCCATGTCAACATCCTCGTGTTTTGAGGGATTGGCAGTATTGGATTCTTGTCTGCAAAAATTGTACCTTACTGTATTTGACTTTGCAAATTTTCAATCTTGCCTGCTTTAAGTTAATTTGGCCCATTGAATAAACATATTGCTTAATAAAAATTCAAAATGACAATGTATGTGACAACCATGGCACACTGCTGTTTTCCTGATCTGTTGTCAACAGATTTGATGGCATTTATCTACGGCACTGCTGTACTGCTCAGTTTAACGGGATTGCAATTATTTGATTCCTTACTTCCCTAATCAATCACAGCAAGAGCATTTTTAAAATTGCCTCCTTTTTCACCAGCTTACCTGTAGAAACTCCAAGGATTTACCTTTGGGCCCTTCCTTATCTGCATTCCGTGCCTTGGCAGTCATTTACCAATATAAGATCAAACAGTAACATGTAGCTCTGTATAAATCAATGTTGTGCGAACTGGCTAGGGAGCCTTTAAAGAATCAGAGATCCACTTATGTTATTGTGGCCTTTATTATAAATATGACTCAGAATTTGCATTTATTTGTACCTTCTACCTGCTAAAGACTTTTTCATGCAGAGTTTCTCCCTTTTCCACCCATCCTGAATGTTCCTCCATGCCTTATGGTATCATAGGTATCGATCATGTCAAATTATTCACCAGAATGGAGCTCATGCATGTATTAGCCTTAACAGTAGAAATGTCAGTCATGCCACTGTGGAAGAAACAGAACCAAATCCAATTGTGCAGTCATCTAATGTGAATAAATTTATCCTACCATTCATGCTTTAATTATTTTTCCCTGAACTTGAACATTGAGGCCAATTCATTCTTTGGCTGATGTGGGCCACATGCTTACATTGTCCTTAAATCCTGTGTAAACTGTACACCTAACCTATTTGGATTTTCTATATCTGGATAACTACTTTTTAAAGGTATAAACTTTCTGCAGTTAGTGTTTGACATGTATTTCTTGTATCGCAAATCTTACTCCAATAATTTTCCTCATGTTATGATCTAGGCCATGTATATATTTTAAATTGAGACACAAACATTATTGGGTTGGATTAGATTGGAAACATTCATTTAGGCCTGATTTGATCTCCCAAATGATGATTTTACTATCAGTGAGATTGTGGTTAAATTAAAGAAATGTCTTCTTCCATGTTCATTTCTCCTCTTGATACAATTGAAAAATCTGTGCTCTAACCTAGCTATGTTTTGTTTTGAGGTGACTGACTGTTCTGTCTATCTTGAGAAACCTAGTTAATGAACAGTTGTCTGAAAACTACTGAATTAATTGTGTGGCTTTAAGTGGGCAAAGCACTTAACAGTGTTAGGTAATTTATATGGCAGGCCATATAATGTTTGTACACAATAGCTAAATAAAAGGGTTATTAAACTACAGCTACGCTTTATCCACATGATGAATGCGGATAACCTTCCATCAATATGTGTGGTCAGGGGTGGAAAGGATTGACTCATTGGTAACTTGTCAAGCAGCAGGCTTGCATTTCAGCCTCTGCAGCTTGTGACCCAGTCCATATACTTGTCTTTTTGTTGTTGAGCATTAAGTAAAGAGACACTGGTGAAAGCCCCTCCTGCAGCACGTTTTCATGAATGCAGTCAGTGTTTTTAGCAGTTAGCCCACCGTGACCAACAGTGCAAATGGTGAAACGTAAGCAGCATGGGGCCATTATTAAGCACAGCTGTGGGCGGTGTTTGTTTCCTCATTGAAGACTATCTATTCAATTGGCCTGCTGTAGGAACTGTTATTCATGAACTAAATGCAAGCAAAGGTGATACTTTAGAAAGAAAACGTGGGAGGATAATTGTACTGTGCAGAACAAACTCTTTTCAGAAAATAGAAATTCTCGTATAACAGGTAACTGGCAACTCTTTAGCTAAGTTTTCAACATTGAGCAGAGTGAAGTTAACCGTGGAAATCAGTTTAAGCTGGGAAGAAAAGAAGCTTAGTTGCAAAAAAAAATTGAATGGAATTATTCAGCTCTAATTTTATATCAGGCCAAACACTGTCAATCTTGACAACTGAAATGGCTCCTAGACCAATCAGATTAGCTGTTTGGTTAATACAAATAGAAGCTTTTTTTTCACTGCAAAATGCAGTACTGTGTAATAATCTGATATCTGCTTACACTCTGAAAGTATAGGACAGGATGACAGACAGTTGTAAAGATGGTATTCAGTAGTCATTGTCACCATATGCACTTCACTTTGGCAATGGAAAAGTCTCTACATAAGATGAGTGGTTTATTTATAGCATGTCATCTTGAACAGAATTAGATCTAACAGTGCAGTTACTTGCTTATTTAAAAACTCTTTCACTTACCACGTGAACAAAAGGAATGTCGACTCCAGACATATTTGTAAATCATAAGAACTCTTTATAATATGAGTAACTGCTGATTTTCGTAGAACTAATTGCCGTATTCAGGTGAAGAAAGTTTCATGGAGCTGGAACATCTTCAGCTAGGCTTTCCCTGCCTCAATTACTTAATGATAAGGTGCTGCTCAAAAAGCAGTGGAAAGGTTGTTATTGAACTATCAAATATCTAGAAATTAGGACTCCAACCAGTCATTTGATATTTTCTCTAAACCTATGGTATCCTGTCACAGATGTTTTAAATATGACAATTGCCAGAGTGTAGATCCTATAAGTGGGGAACTCGGCAGGTCTGGCAGCACCTGTGGGAGAAACGTAGTTAATGTTTTGAGTGTCTTCTTTGGAACCGAGAGAGGTGGAAACATGATGGGATTTATGCTGTTGATGGGGAGATGCAGAAACAAGGGAAGGATAGAGGGTGAGGGATCTGGTGTATTTTAGCATGTTAAGGTTTTTTTCCACAATATGGAAAATTTCAAATTCTGCCAGTGAGACTGGTAGTGCAATCTTCAGGGAGGTGGCTTCCTAATTGGCTACCCCAGCACTCACCATTCTATTACTGACAATGGGCGAGCCCCTGACATGGCTGACATGATCAGCATTGGCACCTTTTGAGCTTGGCTGGAGATACTCAATGCTGAGGTAGCAGCTGACTGCAAAGGTGCATCAATGTAGAATTTTCTTCGCAGGCGGAGATTAAAATCTAACATTATGACCTGGTAAGCCCCGCAGAATAGAGAAGGAGCATCTCAGGAGGTGGTGTTTAGGCCACATGTGTGGCCCTTCTGTCTTGTAGCCCCATCAACAGAGTCTTGAGGCCCATGTTCCAATGGCCATTGAGCTGGCAGCCTCTACCTGTGATGGAAAGCTGCTCCGTGGACTGTGTAGCTCATTGTGCTCCCACATCACCCTGAGAAAGATTTGCCCCCCCTCCCCCCACCCCCAAAAAAAACTTCCCATTTCCAAATCCACCATCGTGAGCCTGAGAAAATTCTGATCCAACAATCAAACATGCAGCGGATTTTTGGTCAAATTGTTTCTGAAAGGTGTAGGTCTGGCCACCATCAAAAGAGCATTCCAGTTGTTGAGTCTGGTGTTAACAAATGCGTGAATAAGAATTTCCATGGTTTTAGGCTAATGTAGGTAAGATAATGCATTTTAGAAGTTTTTTTTTCTTTTTACCCACTCTGCAATATTGCAAACATCAATATCACAGGACCAGAACCACCTCAGTTGGAATTTTAGGTGGTAAAATAATTTATCCCTTATGTAAACAAACATTTCCACCCTATAAGCAATTGGAGGTTTCCAATAAATGCTTACTTGATAGGCACCCCATTGTGAGAAAATTATAGTTAGGAAAAGCAGTCGTGTAGCACAATTCTTACAATGGTGTATGTTGATAGTGGCTGAAATACCTAGCAATTTTGTTTAACTACACGCTTTCTTGGCCAGTTCCTTGACAACTTTAGTAGTCCCAATCATCATCCAAGTCATCAGCAAAGTGGTAGAAGGAGTCGTCAACAACAGAGAGAGCAAAAGATATTTGTTCAGCAATAGAGATAAAAGGTAGTGCAGATGCTGGAGAATCCGACATAACAAGGTGTGGAGCTGGATGAACACAGCAGGCCAAGCAGCATCATAGGAGCAGGAAAGCTTGACGTTTTGGGCCTAGACCCTTCTTCAGAAAAAAAAATTCACGCATTTTTTTTCTGATGAAGGGTCTAGGCCCGAAACGTCAAGCTTTCCTGGTCCTATGATGCTCTTTGTTCAGCAATAAGCTGCTCACGGAAGCTCAGTGTGTGTTCTTCCAGGTCCACTCATAATGAGCTTATGACCTCATTATAGTCTTGAACAAGAGAGTTGAACTCTAATGGTGAAACGAGTATGAGTATCCTTAATATTACGGCAGCAGTTGACAAAGTATGGCTTCAAGAAGTCCAAGCAAATCTGAAGTCTGTGAGATTTAGAGGGGAATCTCTTCGCTCATTGGAGTTATACTTAACACAAAGGAAGATGGTTGTGGTTGATGTTAGTCATTTGTGTCAGTCCCAGGATATCAGTACAGGAGTTCCCCAGAGTAGTTGTAAATGGGTGCTTCATGGATAATGCGTTATAGTTCATGTCTCTGCACTATTGCAGGATGATCCAAGATTTGACAACTGAACGTTCAAGGATATTCAGTCTTTATGCAGGACAGTCAAAAATGAGAGGGAAATTGGGTGGTGTTGTTAGTGAAAAATGAAATCAATGCAATGGTGAGGGATTAGATTCGGGCAAAACATCCTGATGTAGAATCAATCTGGGTGGAGCTAAGAAACAACAAGACAGGGAAAACATTAGTAGACCTCTAAACAGTCATGGTGAGGTAGGAGATGGCATTAGTCAGAATCATGTCTAAGTTCTACAGTCCTGCCACATGCACTCATCAATGATAATGGATAATAAAAAAAATTTACTGGAGGAAGGCGCTCCACAAACATCCCCATCCTCAAAAATGGAGGGGTTCAAGCCATCAATCCCATAGGTAAACCTGAAATAGTTGCAACAGTCTGCGACCAGAAATGCCGAGTGAGTGATCCATCTCAGCTTCCTCCAGAAGTTCCCAACATCTCATCAAGAAAGGGCTAGATGCATTTGATACTGCAAAGGCTACAGGCCTTGACAAAATTTAGGCAGTAATACTGTAGACTTGTGCACCAGAATTTGTCATACCCTTAGCCAAACCGTTCCAGTACAACTACAATTCTGACATCTACCTGTGAATGTAGGAAATTGCCCAGGTATGTCCTGTACACAAAAAAACAGGTCAGATCCAACCTGGCTAATTACAAATCTGTCAGGCAGCATTCACTTTTCGCTCACCTCCTCACTGATGCTCAGTTTGGGTTCTGCCAGGGCCACTTAGCTCCTGACCTCATTAAAGCCTTAGTTCAAACATGGACAAAACAGCTGAATTCCAGAGGTGATGTGAGAGGATCAGCCCTTGACACCAAGGCTACGTTTGACCAAGTGTGACATCGAGGAGCCTTAGTGAAACTGGTAGTTGATGGTAATCAGAAGGAAGACTTTCGGCTGGTTGGAGGCCTGTCATCTCAACTCCAGGACATCTCTGCAGGAATTCCCTAGGATTATCTGAGACCCCACCGTATTCAGCAGCTTCTTCAATGACCATCCCTTCATGAAAAGTTTAGAGGTGGGGATGCTCATTGATCGCACAATGTTCAGCACTGTTTGTGACTCCTCAGATACTGAAGCAGTCCATGTCCTTGTGCAGTAAGGCCTGGACAATATCCTGGTTTGGGCTGACAAATGGCAAGTAATATTTGTGCCACATTAGTGCCAGGAAATTACTATCTTCAACAAGAGAGAATCAAAGCACCACCCCTTAACATTGAATGGAATTAGCATCACTGGATCCCACACTATCAAGATCTTGGAAGTTTCTATTGACCAGAAACTGAACTGAACTGGACTAGCCCTGTAAATACTGTGGTTTGGACAGCAAATCAATAGATAGGAATCCTGCATTGAATAACGAATCTGCTGACTTCCCAGAGCCTATCACAGTGTGAAAGGCACAAGTCAGGAATGTGATTGAAAGCTCTTCACTTGACTGGATGAATGCAACTCCAACAGTATTCAAGAAGGTTGACAGTATCAAGAACAAAGCAACCTGCTAATTGGCACTGCACCAATAAACAGCCACAATGTCCACCACTGACACTCAGAAACAGCAGTGATGTACCACCATAGAGCACCATCACCTGCAAGATTCCCTCCAAGCCAGTTACCTTCCTGATGGAAATATATTGCACTGTTCCTTCAGTGTCCCTGGGTCAATGGCTAGTTTTTAAAGACAGATGTCGACATCCTAACAGTTATGTATTGCTGTTAGTTGACTGAACACAACAGGAACTGTACCCCAACCGTGGCTAATAATTGAGGACAGATCTAAAGAGCAGTCATTAAATGTTCCCAGAAAAAAATATAACAAGCCTGAAGATTGGGAGCAGATTAAAATTTGGCAAAAGAGGACCAAGAGATTAATTAATAAATTATGAAAAAATTATAAATTTGCAAGAAACATTAAAGCAGACTGAAAGATCTTTTACCTGTATGTAAAAACCAAAAGATTAGTGAAGATAAATGTAGGCACCCTCGAGTCAGGAATGGGAGAATTAATCATGGAGAGGAAGGAAATGGTAAATGAATTGAACAACTTCCTGTTCTGAGGAAGGGTCACCGGACCCAAACTTTAACTCTGATTTCTCTTCACAGATGCTGCCAGACCTGCTGAGCTTTTTGAGCATCTTCTATTTTTATTTCTAATTAAACAATTATGTTTGTTCTGTCTTGACATAAGAAGACAAGTAATTTTCCAGAAATGCTAGACAAGTAACCTTCTACTAGGAAATGAAGATGATAAGAATTAGTTTTTAAAAAGTGCTGGAGAAATGAATGGAATTGAAAATAGATAAATATCCAGGCCTGATAAACTACAGTCTAGGTATTAAAGGAGATGTCCATGGCAGATATGTTGGTTATCATCTTTCAAAATTCTTGAATCGTGCCAGCAAATTTGAGTGTGGCAAATGTAATTCCACTATTTAAAAAGGGGGCTGGGAGTGGAGAAAGTAGGGAGATGTAGACCATTTAGCCTAACATCATCAGTAGGGAAATACTGCAATTTATTATAAAGAATGTGACAATACGGCAATTAGAAAATGTCCACAGAATTATACAAAGTAAACATGCCTTTATGAAAGGGGAAATCATGTTTGACAAACCAACCAAAGTTTTTGAGGATGTAACTAAGAATAAATGAGGGAGAGCTCATAGATGTGGTGTACTTTGATTTTCTGAAAGCTTTTGTTAAAGTCTGATATGAGTTTAGTTTGCAAAATCAAAACAGATGGGACTGGTAGTAATATACTGCCATGGATTGAAAATTGGTTAGCTGACAAGAAACAGGGTAGGATAAATGGCTCCTTTTTGGAGGGTAGGGCAGGGACGACTGATGATGGAGGTACCACGGGGTCAGTGCTTGGGCTGCAGCTATTCACAATATGCAGCAATGATTTAAATGAGGGAATCAAAGATATAATATTTCCAAGTTTTCTGACTACATAAAACTAAGTGCAATTGAGGGTAATGAGGAGGCTGTGATTTAGGGGTGATTTAGACCAGTTGAATCAGTGTGCAAATATGTGGCAGATGCGGTATAATGTGGATAAATGTGAAGTTTAGGATAAGCAGAATAGCATGGTATTACATAAATGATAGATTGGGAAATGTTGATGCACAAAAGGACCTGATTGCCCTTCTACACCAGTACTGAAAGCAAACGCCGGTGCAGCAAGCAGTTAGGAAGGCAAATGCCATATTAGCCGTCATTACAAGAAGGTTTGATCCCAAGAGCAATCAAGTCTTACTGCAGCTGTACTGGACCTTGGAGAGACCACACCTGGAGTATTGTGTGCAATTTTGGTCTCCTAAGACTTACTTTTCATAAAAGGAGTTCAGCAAAGATTCAGTTTCAGTGGAGGTGTCTGAACACTTAAAGGGGTGGCTAGAATTTACAAATGCGTGAACTATGGGCTATCTCTGCAAAACTAGGAAATTCCTTCCGGCCTTTTCATTAAGTCTAGAGGGTGTCTGTCATGATGAGAAACTGGGCCATGGTAGAAACCAGGAACCAAATTTATTGGTCTAGGTAGACAAGGAATCCACTTCCAATCTATCAAGAAATCGATTAGGTTGGATAATTCCTATGTATTCCTAGATGTAGTGAGCTGCATTTAGTTTGAGGAATGAATAGGTTTGATGATCTCAATGAACTTTCATATCGTCTTGCTATTTTCCATAGTAACTGTATGCCACATTGCGAACAATGGGTTTTATTGTTTTGAAAAAGGAGGCAAGCTGTAACACCGCTGCTGATCTCTCCATGAACAACATTCTGCAATCTCTGCCAACTGGCCCTCAAATATTACTCTTCATATGATTGCCATTTCTCAGTTCACTCTGCAGCAACATTAATATCCTCTCCTTTCCTTAGCAATAATGCTCTGCCCTTTCAAAAATGGCTGCACTAGACAATTCTTTAAAAACTTGGGCTTTTCTCTAATTTTCAACGATTAAACCATCTTTAATCTCCTTCTTCTCCATCCTCCTATTCCTCAGTCAGTACCATCGCTATCTCACTCTGAGCCTTTTTACCATTCCTTCCTTTTAGTCTAATTAGCTATCTCACCTGCAGCAGCAAAACTGCCCCTTTCAAATTAAGCAGTGACATTCGAAATGACAATAACATGCACGCCACTCCTCTATGACCTCTCCTCAGCCTTCGATGGGAATGACCTTTTGAGTCTCCTTCCTATCCCACCTGTGTTGGAGTCCAAAGTCTTGTTTCTATCTTTAACCTACGGAATTAATACTATTGCTGTTGCTGACTTGCCATTGAAACCTCAGAAATTTACATCCTGTCTCCTAGAAACACATGATTCGTCCTTTCAACAAATACATTTACTTAACTGTTCTATGTTCTAAACCACAAATTGCCAGACAATACATTAGCAAGGGTAATTACAAATTGTGCTTTATTATTCTGCTTAAAGCAAATTCCCCAATAGAAACGATTAACAGCAATCTTTTAAAATTCTGACCAGCAGCAGCTTCCTTTCTGCTTTCAGCAATTTCCATCTGGTCCCAATTTTCCCCACTTCTCTTGCGATTGTACTGACTCAAGACAATAATCCCACAGCCTATGGCTGCCCTCTGGTACCTTTCCCTGATGCCATGTATCATGTCTGAACTCAAATAATTAGTAAATATATACAGATTATTTGGTCACAGAGTGTACCACAGCTGGCAGAATACAAATATTAGTTTATGATGTGAACACAATTGAAGCAGAAGTCAAACAATCTTGTCCTTTCCTGGCCTCAATAAATGTGATACTTCTCCTAGAATCACTCAAAGACTGACGATACAGAGTAAGAACTGTAGATGTTTCGACCCTCTGCTTGTTTGAAAGGCACTGACACATCTTCTAATCCCCAAATGGGTCCTTTCATAAAAAGTGAATAGGTCAGGAGTCCTTTTGCAATCTATCAATTTCATTGTCTGATTTAAAAAGCTTTCCCAGTTTATAACTGATAAATTGTTATGGATCTCATTTGGGTTCTACTATTATTTTTTACTCCATGGCATTCTATTGAACAGATCATGCCTAAGTGCAGTTTTAATTTGGCTTCACGTTGCATTTTAATAAGAAGCTCTTGTCAGGATCCATAGCTTTGTACTGGAATTCAGTTGTTCTAATTTTGTGTTTTGAAGTTCCTTGTAAACTGCCATGTCATGCTGCAAGTGTTTTGTGCAAGGTCTTTTTGTGATAACGTGTAATCACATTAGAATGTGGATATTGGTATCAATCATGTGTGATAAAAAGATATGGTTGCACTGGAGTTAATGAACCCATACAGTTTCAGCCAACACTGTATTTAATGGTTGTTTCTCTCGGTTACTGCACCCCTTTCGATAATGCATCTTTGATAGAAGTAAGATTTCAGTGTAAGCACAGAATTATGTTGCTAGTTTATATTTAATTGATTGTAGCACTAATTTGGATAGAAGCTGAGCGACAATTCCCAGACTGTAGCTTTGAGTTCACTAGACATCTGCAACTATCCTGTATGCCTTTTTCCAGCTATTACTTTAGGAAGGAAGTGCTGCATTAGATAATGTTTTAAAAATCCCTTTTAATTGCCAGCCTAATAACCTCCTGCCTTTGTGTATGTCCCATTTCTCACTGATTAAACTGTTTAGCTATTTGAAGTCATTTTAGCAGCAATGCAAACATTATTTTCATAAACTTTACTTTCCCACATACAAGTGTGACTCAGAACATTTCACTTCTGTCTGGAAAATGGTTATTTGAGGGAATGAACCTCCCACTTCCCGCATGATATTTTGAATCCGATTAATTCAAGTCAATGGTTATTAATTGTTTAACAGTACAAGAATCTTTACAGTCAATAAATGTGAAGCTGGAAAAGCTCAGCAGGTCAGACAGCATCGAGGATTAGCGAAGTTGTCTCAGGCCGAAACCCTTCGTCAGGACCAAAATGTTGACTTCCCGGCTGCTCGGATGTTGTCTGACGTGCTGGCAGCCAAAAATCATTGTGTTGGATTTGTTTTAATCTTTGTCCGTTTAATCAGCTTCACAGTTTTTTTATTCTTGTGAATTTTGCTCTCATTCAAGATATGTGAATGTTGTGGAATGGATCATCCTTGAGCATTCAGGGTTTGAATCAATACAAGTTGCAAATTCTACCTCCGTCCACATTGCCCTACAATATTACTATGTGCAACCGCCATAGAGTTCCTCCTACAGTATAAAAAATTGTTTTAAAAAAAAATTTTCATTTGCCAGCTAATGACTTGAGAAATAATATTCTATGTTCCACATGAACCAACCTGCAACCGTCTTGAATGAAATGTCAGATTAGCGCTGAATAAAAAGTTGCTTTGAATTGATTGAGCTGTCACAACCCATGTTACATAGGTTCTTTATACCCAAAAAGCAGGAGATTCCTATTCCATCTGTCTGAGCTAAATTTCAGAAGTTATTGTTGAGTGAATGAAGAACATCCAGTTCTTGAGTGAGTTATATTGGTTACATTGTGTATAATTTACTGTCCATCATTGGATTTCTTTTTATTTTGACTCTAAAACATACCTTGTTTATTTTTACTTAAGATTTGCAATTTAGGAATTGTGGCATTGCATACTATAAGATAATTGAGTCAGTGTTAACGGTGCTGTAATTCATCTCTCAGCGTTAATGATAGATCATTATGCAAATATGAGTTACATTGTTACCATTTGTAAGCTTCATAAAATGGGGCAATGGGAACTGGTCTTGGAAGATTAAAAATTAAAGAGAATGAAAATAAGAATCGAAGAGATGAATTTGTACAGGAGAGGAGAAATGGATGCAGAAAAAGCAAGTCTGATAATATCATAGAGTGGCTATGGTACTGATGGGGCCATTCAGCCCACAGTGTCTGTGCAACTATGTTAGTCTCGCTTTCTTGCCTTTTCCCCACAACCCTACAAATTGTTTCTTTTCTAATAATTATCGAAACCCTTTGAAAAGTCGTGATTGAATCTACCTGCACCAATCCTCCCAGGTCATGTGCCTTCGGTTGTTTTGTCATTCATCATAAATTGGTACACTCTCTAGGCCCTTTCATGAATGGGAATAGTTACTTTCTATGTGAATGTTTCTCTGATCTGTCCCCATAACTTAAATCTCTCATTCTTGCAAAAGAAAAAGGAAGTAATTCACTTCCTTGAAGTGATATATAGTGGATAGAAGTTAAATTATGTGTGCCAGATTACAAATTAGGGTTTAGACATTTACCACTCAGCAAGTACAAGCTATTTCTGTAAAGTTACATCATTTAACATGCTTCAACCATTGCTGTCTTTTTTTTCTCTTTCCATTTTCAATTAATCTTTTAACATTTTTCAAAAGTTGTACAGTTTCCCAATCTAAGGGAATATTGGGCAACTTGCCAGTTGTACCTTTTAATATTCATGTATTATGGTGAGGAATGGCTCGGAAACTGATCCATCCCTCTGTATCTCTAGAGAAATGCCTGATATGTACCTAGCTTCTCCATTGAACCTTCCTGATGTTCTGACTAAGTGTAGCCACCAATATAGGAATTGGGGGCTGCTTGTATTTACTCACCCAACATTTTCAATCCTTCCAGTTGTACTAAAGTGCTGTAGTTTTATCCAGCTAAAATGAGGTATTAGTCTGTGAAATAATAAATCTTAATGAATAAGCAACAAATTACAGTGGTCTTGGTGAATTTTATTTTAATACACTTTTATTGCGCATTTACGTCTACCTTGAGCACACCTTCTAAAATTTGGGATCTAGCTTGATAGTTCTAAAGATAATGTTATTTTCGGTTTATTTTTTAAGGTGAAATAGTAATGGACTTAATGCTATAAGGTTATAAAACCTAACCTCAAGCACTCTTTCCAATACCTGTCAAAATCTGACTGTTGCCATCTAATTCCACCCACATCAATTTTGTTTTTCTCTTTAGTTTCCTGTGTGCCTTTTTCCAAAGTCAGAACATTATGTTATGGAAAGGTCACATTGTTTGCTGCCTTCTTTAATAATTGCTATGTTTAGGTGTAATTTAGCCTTCAAGGTTAGTCAGTCATGGGCATTATGTAGTTTCAGCTACACTGTAAATTGCTGATCACATTTCATTTTGCAAAATGGCAGTGGTTTGGCAGCAACTTTCATTTATATGGTGCCCTTAACAGCACAAAATATTTGTGGGCATTTTGCATGCAAGTTGCATAATGAACATATTATGACAATCATTTTGCTCAACTGCAGCAGATTGCAACAAGATTTACAAGCACAAAAATGTGTACCAAGTGTAAGGGAGCTGAAGCTAGACTTGTGATGTGTTTTCTTTCACCATAAGGTTATATTTTAGCAGGTTTGGTTGATGCAAGCAAGTTTTTCTTGGTACCTAGAGGTAGAAGAAATTGTTAACTTTTCAACTTGTACAAGCAATATTTAGTATGTAGATAGAAATTATTTGAATTGCTATATGCAAAACAAACGTAGTTTCTTAAAATCCTTTGCTTAATTACATTAAATAGTTTTTGAGAGTACTTAAGTGGTGCTTGACATGACCTTTCATACAGATATCCCCCTGGAGACATTCTTGTGCCTGGTGCAGATAGTTTGCCAATGTGTGGCGCAGAGACTAAAATTTAACAGTATTGTGCAAGAAAATGAATGTCACACCACAGAATTTCTTCTGAAAATATTGCATTGAGAAGGAATTGTGAAAACTTGTAATTAGCTTATTCTTAATCAAAAAAAATTCATTATCTTTCATTTCTTCCACTTAGATTCTTGATTGTGTATGATTGACCTTGAAAGGTTTCTCATTTTTAATGTTAAATATCTATTCTTAAACTGCACCTTGGGACTGCTTTAGCAAATCACTCAAGTACCTCCTGCGAACTAAAATAGTACGATAGATTTTATCTAATACACATACACACTACCTTTCAAGTCCGTCAGTCGTCATTTGCCTTACCATGTAGGCTTTGTTAAAAATCAGAAAATAAAATATGGTCTAAAATTATTAACTTCTACTTAAGGACTGAGTTAGTTGGCTCAATCTAGAGGGCAGTGCAGAATAATGTCAAAAATTCATGCATCATCTAAGGTTGATCTTGTGGCCTGCCTTCTCACCTAGTCCAATAATACCATAATCTTGTAATACTCACCCATTAATACAACATTTAAATTAGCTCGTAACACTACATAGCTTTTCCTGACGTCCCATTCTACCCCATTTCTTGCGATCTATTAAGATGTGGAGGTGCCGGTGTTGGACTGGGATGAACAAGGTCAGAAGTTACATGACACCAAGTTATAGTCCAACAGGTTTATTTGAAATCACAAGCTTTCGGAGTACTGTCCCTTTGTCAGGCGATGACAAAGTTGGATTATAACCTAGTGTCATGCGACTTCTGATCTTACCTGTTAAGAGGCATGGAACCGAGTCTGGCAGCTACAGTTGAAATACAGACTGCATGTAATCTAATTGAACAATAAAAATTTGCAAATGGCTGAAAGGCATCCTTCAGTATTTTTGGTCCTATCCAATCTACTGTTTTCTTACTTGATCTTTGGTTTGTTAGTTTGTAACTTTACGTTTCTGTTTATTAATTTTCTTTCACATTTGAAGTTAGTGCATTTTCACTGCTTTAGAGATATAGTCATAGAAATCTACAGCACAGAAAAAGGCCCTTCACTCCATCAAGTCTGTGCCAGTCAAAAATAGAACGTAACTATTCTAATCCCATTTTCCAGCACTTGTCCACACCCTTGTATGTCTTGGCATTGCAAGTGTACATGTAAATACATGCTTTCTTCTGTCCCTGTAACAGTAGTCACTGCAACTCGAGTTATGGGAAGCATTTGTGGTATTTCAAAATTTTGCAGAGGTCTTTTCTATCACTTTCCTTATTTTGACTATCCTTTGGATAAGAGAACCTGTTTTTTAAAAAAAATCAAGGATCATCATTGGGGTTTCTTTTTTTACAGACCCCCTAATAGTTGCAGAGAAGTGGAGGAGCGGATTGGGAGGCAGATACTGGAAAGGTGCAGAAGTCACAGGGTTATAGGCATGGGTGACTTCAACTTTCCAAATATTGATTGGAAATATATTAGTTGTAATTGTTTAGATGGAGCAGATTTTGTCCAGTGCGTTCGGGAAGGATTCCTGATACAGTATGTAGATAGACCAACACGAGGAGAGGCCACTTTGGATTTGGTGCTTGGCAATAAACCGGGCCAAGTGTTAGACCTGTTGGTAGGAGAGCATTTTGGTGGTAGCGATCATTACTCTGTTACTTTTACAATAGTCATGGAAAAGGATAGGTACATACAGCAGGGTAAGGTTGATAATTGGGGGAAGGGTAATTACAATTCTGTTAGGCAAGAACTGGGTAACACAAAATGGGAACAGATGCTATCAGGGAAGAGCACTATTGAAATGTGGAGATTGTTTAAGGAATGCATACTGCGTGCGCTCAATATGTTTGCCCCTAGCAGGCAGGGAATATGCGGTCGAGTGAGGGAGCCTTGGTTCTCACGAGGTCGAACGACTGGTTGAAAGGAAGAAGGATGCTTATCTAAGGTTTAGGAAACAAGGAACAGAAAAGGCTCTAGAGGGACACAAGTTATCCAGGAAGGAGCTGAAGAAAGGGCTTAGGAGAGCTATAGGGGGGCATGAGAAAACCTTGGCAGAAAGGATCAAGGAAAACTCCAAGAATTTTTACACGTACGTGAGGAATAAGAGAATGACCAGAGAAAGGCTAGGGCCGATCAAGGATTGTAAGGGGAATTTGTGCACAGAGCCTAAAGAGATAGGATCCTTAATGAATACTTTTCTTCGGTATTCACAACTGAGAGGGACCTCGTTGTAGAGGAGGACAGTGTGAAATTAGTTGGTAGGCTAGAGGAGTTTGATGTTAGTATGGAAGATGTACTAGGAATTTTGAGGAACTTGAAGATAGATAAGTCCCCCGAGCCTGATGGGATTTATCCAAGGATTCTATGGGAATCGAGGGAAGAGATCACAGGGCCTTTGGCAATGATCTTTTCGTCCGCACTGTCCACGGTTATAGTGCCGGAAGATTGGAGAGAGGCAAACGTCATTCCCTTGTTCAAAAACGGGAATAGGGATAACCCGGAAATCACAGGCCAGTTAGTCTTACGTCTGTGGTGGGCAAATTATTGGAAAGGGCTCTGAGAAATAGGATTTATGATCACTTGGAAAGGCACAGTTTGATTCGTGATAGTCAGCATGGATTTGTATGGGGTAGATCAGGCCTCACAAACCTTATTGAATTCTTTGAAAAGGTGACCAAACACGTGGATGAAGGTAGAGCAGTGGATGTGGTATACATGGATTTAAGTAAGGTATTTGATAAGGTTCCTCATGGTAGGCTCATGCAGAAGGTAAGGAGGCATGGGATAGGGGGAAATGTGGCAGATTGCATTCAGAATTGGCTGACCCTTAGAAGACAAAGGGTGGTAGTGGATGGAAAATATTCAACATGGTGCTCAGTTACGAGTGGTGTACCACAAGGATCTGTTCTGGGACCTCTTCTAATTATGATTTTTGTAAATGTTTTGGATGAAGGAGTGGGAGGGTGGATTTAGTAAGTTTGCGGATGATACGAAGGTGGGTCGAGTTGTGTGTAGTGCAGAAGGCTGTTCTAGGTTACAAAGGGACATTGATAGGATGCAGAGCTGGGCTGAGAAGTAGCAGATGGCATTTAACCCTGAAAAGTGTGAGGTGATTCATTTTGGAAGGACAAACTTGAAAGCAGAATACAGGGTTAACGGAAAGATTCCTGGCAGTGTGGAGGAGCAGAGGGATCCTGGGGTTCATGTCCACAGTTCCCTGAAAGCTGCCAGTCAGATGGATAGAGTTGTTAAGAAGGCGTATGGTGTGTTAGCTTTCATTAATAGAGGGATTGAGTTCAAGATCCGTGAAGTTGTGCTCCAGCTATACAAAAGCCTGGTTCGGTCACATCTGGAGTATTGTGTCCAATTCTGGTCGCCTCATTTCAGGAAAGATGTGGAAGTGTTGGAAAAGGTGCAGAGGAGATTTATCAGGATGTTGCCTGGAATGAAGGGAAGGTCTTACAAAGAAAGGTTGAGAGAGCTAGGGCTTTTCTCTTTAGAACGACGAAGGATGAGAGGTGACTTGATAGAGGTGTACAAAATCATCAGAGGTATAGATAGAGTGGACAGCCAGAGACTTTTTCGTAGGGTGGAGGTAGTTATTATGAGGGGGCATAGTTTTAAAGTGAGTGAAGGTAGATACAGGGGAGACGTCAGAGGTAGGTTCTTTACTCAGAGAATGGTAGGGGCGTGGAATGCATTGCCGGAGAGGGTAGTGGAGTCGGCCTCATTAGGGGCATTTAAGCGGCAATTAGATAGGCATATGGATGATGGCATAAGGATGTACTGGCACTGGAGGGGGTGCAGAGGAGGTTCACTAGGCTGATTCCAGAGTTGAGGGGGTTGGCTTATGAGGAGAGACTGAGTAGATTGGTATTATATTCATTAGAATTCAGAAGATTATGGGGGGATCTTATAGAGCCATGATCTTATTGAATGGCGGAGCAGGCTCGAAGGGCCGGACGGCCTACTCCTGCTCCTAGTTCTTATGTTCTAGGGGTGGAGATTAGATACACCTTCGGTTTAGGGTAAAAGGTCGGCACAACATCGTGGGCCAAAGGGCCTGTACTGTGCTGTACTGTTCTATGTTCTATGTTCTCTATTCTGTGTTCTATCATTGGATGAAAACAAGATCTAATTGTTTTGATTTGGGATGTATGACCCAATTAATTTTTGAGTCAGAAACCACCTCCAAGCACCTCCCATTTCTGATGCAGGGTTTAGGCCCGAAACGTCAAGTTTTCCTGCTCCTATGATGCTGCTTGACCTGCTGTGTTCATCCAGCCCCATGCTTGTTATCTCGGATTCTCCAGCATCTGCAGTACCTTTTATCTCCAAGCATAGTCATACCCACAAACTTGTGCGTCTAAGACAGTGAATGTATTCATGACAATGGAAGGGTTGAGAATCTGATATGGTCCCATGGAAAATAATGAAGATTGATCCAGTATTAATGGAATTTAACCCTAATGCAATTCAAGACATTAGAATTTTAAACACTGGAGTACTTTATACAATAATTCTTTCAAAAAATATGTATTCAACACGGTGTAAAATATGCAAATTTGGTTAGGTTTGTTCTAGCTTTAAACATAGCTTTTAATATGAAGTGCAACAACAAATTTTTAATTATATTTCTCATCATTTTCAAAAGAATGATGAATGTTTGCATCATAAATATTCTGGTAGACTGAAGAGAAATACAGGTTTCCTGGGTTGGACTGTTTAAAGTTTGGTCTTTTCATCATTCTTGTTTACATCTATTCTAAGTATACTTTTCTTTTAAATTTATCTTATTCCTGGTTGCTAACTTTTAAAGAATCCAAGTTGTTATCTGTAATTAGTATTAATAATAGCAATATTATTCTCATTATATAAGTATTCAACTTAAATGTCCTTCTACACTCTCCCCTGTTCTTCCTCCTGTCCAAAAGATTCATGATTGGATGCACTGTGGGCATTCCTCCTAGTTTCTCCCATATTTGGGTTTTAATGAATGAACACTTCTTTTTCCAGAAAATTATAAGGACGGTGGTAAGGGTTGTGGAATAAGGAAAGTACCACCTGAAACTAATGCTGTGTATACACCAACAATTTCCAACAATTGACATAGGGCAGCAGTTCAATGAAAAACCCAACTATATTTTTCTTACCATCCCAGGCCAAAGTGTAATTCTGTCTAATTATGTTTCCACTGCTGCCTCTGATATTAGCTGGTTCAACACAAAACCAGTACTGAGCTCAGAGTTGAGGAAGGGTCACCGGACCTGAAATGTTAACTCTATTTTCTCCTCCACAGATGTTGCCAGACCTGCTGAGCTTTTCCAGCAACTTTGTTCTTGTTCCTGAACTCAGAGCTCTTCTGGTTTGTGTGGTTCAGTGCCACATCATGTGGTACATTCAAGGACAGTAATTGAAAATATTTTCACAGGACCACTCAACACTACAGCCTAGTCCAAACTAAATAACTTCCTCTACATGGTTTATTTTAGTGCCATGAAAATGAATTTTAGCAATTTAGTTGATTCTCTTTTCCAAGTATGAGAATGAATTAGAAATGTAGCAAACTATCTCCTTATAACTAATTCACCACAATAATAAGCATTTGGTGGCTGTGATGCATTAACTTGTTTTGTTTTTTATTGGTTCTTTCAGTGTCATCAGCAAGGTAGTCCCAGTCACAGATGCAAAACCATCACCTCCTGCGGGTCTCCCAAAAACTCCACCACCACCATCTCCAGCACCGACTCCAATTCATATAGCTCCACCAGTTACACCAGCTTCTCTTCCAGTACCTGCAGCAGTTCCATCACCGGCTCCTACTCTTCCTGTTATGTCTCCTGCAGTTTCAGGCTCTGGAGCAGGAGTCTCAAAGACACCAGTCAGAAGTGTAGTTACAGAGACTGTCAGTACTTACGTGGTGAGTAGTACTTCAGGAATTGAATTCACATTTTTCAAAGTATCGAGCTTTTATATGTATTCTCAATCTTAAATTATCAAAGCAAAGAAGGAATTACAGATAAAGCAACTTATTACATTGGCACTACATGTTCTTTTCAGGACTGTATAGATCAATATTTTCCTTGTTCTGCAACATTATGTTAACTTTAGAGTTCCTTGAAGAAAAAGATTGCATTAAAAGCTTATTTTCACTTCTCATCTTCTCACATCCTATGTCGTGGTACAGTTCTGCGGGGCTGCTTAATACCTTGTCATTTCTCGTGTGACTGTAGCAGACTGTTACTGTGGAAAGCACTGCAACTGAGCTCCATCCTGTGCTCACGTAAGGTGCGCACGAACACGTGTTTCACCATTAAAACTCTGTTTCAATCCAAAGCAGGAATTGTGGAAAGTCTGAAGCACCTGTACCTTTGTCCCTGCTGAAATCAATAGAGCATAACAGTCTGGGCATCAGACTAGCCTGAATGATTTGGCTTCATGCTGAGCAATTAAGTAATCTACTGAGCCTTGAGAAGAGATTTGCTATTTATTTAAATAAGTGACCTTTGGCTTTACTTAGAAAATCAGGAAGAATTCAGAAGGTTTTCTTGTTCTACCAGCAAATCAAACTGTATTAAACATTGTCATCTCATAAAAAGAACTTGTTCAGTCTTTAGTCCTGATTGCAATCTTAAATTTTTCATCCATGAATAATGTAGTTAATCCACGTAGTTACATAATTAGTCTTCTAAAATAATATGATCTCAGTTAAAATTAAGCATAATATACTGAGACTGAAATAAATTTAACGAACTTTTACTATAACTACAAACAACATTTTGCACAAACAAATAAAAGTCCTCTCATATAAAAATGTTCAAAAGCACTTCACAGACTTTTTGTACATCAAGGAATGAAGGGAGAAGATTTCAGGAGCGTTTGAAGGAGGAGAAAGTAGTTATTGGCAGAATGTCTTAGATTGAATGTTCTAAAATATATACCAAGATAGGAAAACGAGGAAGGGGAATTAGAAAGAAGGACGGATGCAGAAACTTATGGCTAAATGATTTAGCTGAGGCAAGAAAGAGAAAAGGCGTCTATGGTTTGAATGATGAATATAAGACGTTTGAAACTGGAATGTAGCCATTAAAAATGGACAAGCACAAGTATATTAGGGAGTGGGCGTTAGCATAAGAGGAAAGGTAGTAAATGAGTAAGTTAATGAGATCGGCCCATTTTCACCCCATGCATCATTTTGCATTGTTGAATACCTCAATTGATTTTGTAGAGAATTAATATGTTAACTCATGGATTTGTTTTCCACAGTAAATTTTGTTGTCTTGCACCAGAGAGTCTATCATTGTGAATGTAGAACCAGAGAAGGAAATGGTTACACCCTCCTACACTGTTCACCTGCCTCTCGTATTAAATCTGCTAAGTAAGCTTGTTCTGTGCTTTGATTGTGCGAAGTAAGAACCACAAGTGTACGCACTTCTCAGCAAAGTATAAACGGTGCCTGTGCATTTGTACTTTATCTTTTACATAGATGTTTCCTGCTTCTCAAAGTACTTACGTTAGTGGTGGGTGTAATGTATGAGACAACGTGATATGCACCATGGTTTACAGCTGGTTAGTAATAAAATAACAAACTCAAAAGACCAATTTCAAGAACTGTATCCACTTAACCACAGTTTTCTTTTTTGAAACCTTCTTTTCTCTGTAAAATATGTTCTGAAGTTATTATACCAAGCATTAAACTTTGTGACATGCGTAATGTAATCTTCACGTTCAGTTAGCCTGTAAAAGCATGTCTCTGACCACCTTTAGCAGCCATGTGGTCTTGGGGAATGTGTAAACAGTGGCATGGCGGACTAGCAAAGAAAATGCCACAATAAAGCACTGAAATGTAAATACCGTTGTTCTCTGATCATATCTCAGTATTTCAAGAAGTGAGCCATACTGGAGTTACTCGCTCATCTGGTGCATGCAAGCACTCTGCTGTATTACATGAAATTATTTTGTATTGGTCATTGTTCAACAGTTTAGATAAAAAAACATAAAATGTGTTAAACACTGTAGCTTTTTCCACCAAGCAAGCAGTGACCAGTAGGGTACTGCAGGGATCAGTACTTGGACCTCAGCTGTTCACATTATATAATTAATGGTTTAGCTGAGGGAACTAAATGTAATATCTCCAAGTTTTCAGATGGCACAAAACTGGATGGGAAAGTGATCCATGAGGAGGATGCAAACATGCTTCAGTATGATTTGGACAAGTCAAGTGAGTGGGCATATACATAGCAGATGCAGTATAATATGGATAAACATGAGGTTATCCTCCTTAGTAGCAAATACAGGGAGGCTGATTATTATCTGAATGGCAATAGATTGGGAAAGGGAGAGACACAGCCTGACCTGGGTGTTCCTGTACACTAGTTACTGAAGGTAAGCATACAGGTGCAGCAGGCAGTGAAGAAAGCAAATGGTATATTGCCCATCATAGTGAGTGGATATCTGAGTACAGAGATGTTTTGCTACAGTTGTACAGGGCATTGGTGAAACTACAGCGCACATATTGCGTGCAGTTTCAGCCACCTTATCTGAGGAAGGATGTTCTGGCTATGGAAGAAGAGCAACAAAAATTTAGCAGACTAATTCCTGTGATGATGAAACTGACATATGAAGACGGATTGGATCAGTTAGGACTAGATTCACGGGAGTTTAATTGAATTAGGGGAATCTTAAAGAAATCTATAAATTCTAACATGTCGAGACAGGGTAAATGGAAGGATTTTCCTGATGACCAGGAAGTCAAGAACTTGAGGACACAGCCCATCCTAAATCTTTAGACTATTTGGACTGAAATAAGGAGAGATTTCTTTGCCCAGACTGTGGCGAACCTGTGGAATTGGCTGTCATAGAAAGCAGTTGAGGCCAAAACATTGAATACTTTCACAAATGAGTTAGATATAGTTCTTAAAGCTAAAGGGATCAGAGGATATGGGAAGAAAGTGGGAACAAGATCATAAGCTGGGTGATCAGCCACAGTCACATTGAATGGCAGAGCCGGCTCGAACGGATGAATAGCTGACTACTGCTCTTGTTTTGTATGCTTCTGTGTAACATAATGAAGATTTTTTTTAACCTGGCAATTCATCAGAATTCAGTCCATTCCTGCCAGATGAGTACAAGTCATCAGAGTAAGTACATGACATTTCACATACCAAATTCACACAAGACGTTTGGTTACTGCAAGCCTTTCACTTTCAAGCAACTTGCCTGTTTTGAAAGTGAGTTTGGTTAATTTGAGCATCTAATAAGGAAAGTCTAGAACTTGTTGCACTTGGGTTCCCCGTGCAGTATTTTTAACAACATCTGTTTGAAGAGGTGGAAACTGGGTCCTGTCAGTTAACATGCGCTCATTGGAATAAGAGGTCGATGTTTAAAATCTGAGCAGGAATCCTTCTAACCTGAATCAATTTTTGAGAGAGGAAGGAGAAAATTAGATGGTGGAGCCAAATCCAAAGTTAATATGCATGTAAGCCCATTATTTTATATGCCAATTTTTTTCTTCAGGATGTGTTGCATTGTAATTAATTATCTGGTTTTCCAACAGGTAGTATAAGTACATTTTAGTAAATTTGTTCCAGTTACACTTACACATGTGGAAGGTGTAACACTTAGAAAAAGTTATGAAAGCACATAGTGATAACTTGAGAAAATGTATTAATGTCACTGTAGCAATTCATCCTCACTGGCTTCAGATAGGACACGAGACATATCAGAAGAACCCGTGTTAACAAGAAGCTAGTACACAACCTAACTGAAATTGCAACACTTAGGAAGAATTATAGCAGTTATGTAAGCCAATGTGCAGATGTCAGACTTCCTTTCAGAGCGGCCAAGGAGACTCGGTATCTTTGTTCCATGAGCTCTGGGTAATAAATTTCTCTCCACTACTTCCATAGCTAGATTTCATCTCTAAGGGATGCTGCACTGCTTGAGTAGATGGAAGGACACTAAAATGCTGCAGTTGTCAGTCAATTTAATAGCCTAACACTAATTCATTTGGTTGCCTACGTCTCTGCAGTATCAGTGAACTCACATTTAAATTTTGAGCTGCATGGATGAATTCCCTTTGCTTAGCTATTCCCAGCCCACGTTTTTTTGACCTCTTCAGTTGATGGTGCTGAATTACAAAGTCATAGAGTTACACAGCACGGAAACAGACCCTTCGGTCCAAATTGTCCCTGCTCACCAGGTATCTTAAATTGAACTAAGCCCATTTGCCTGCATTTGGCCAATATCTCACTTAAACCTTTCCTATTCATGTACCCAATCAAATGTCTTTTAAATGTTATAATTGTACCCACCTGTACCACTTCCTCTGGCTGCTTATTCCATACATGCATCAACCTCTGTGTGAAAACATTGTCCCTCAGGCCCATTTTAAATCTTTCCCCCCTCACCTTAAACCCCACCCTGGGAAAAATACCTTGGCTATTCACCTTATCTGTGCTGCTCATGATTTTATAAACTTCTATAAGGTCACTCCTCAGCCTCCAGGGAAAAAAATCCTAGCCTATCCAGCCTCTCCCTATAACTCAAACCTTCCAGTCCTGGCAACATCCGTGTAAATTTTTTCTGCACCCTTTCCAGTTTAACAACATCCTTCTTAATACAGAGTGACCAGAATTGTATGCAATATTCTAAAAGTAGCATTATCGTTTGTATTTGGACATCACGCTATTCTTATTGACTGTTGTTGACTACATTTCTCAAGTCATCATTCTGTGTAGATCCCATCAGATGTACACTTGTACTTTAGTGAACATGCGCAGGAACCTTGGCAATTTTTCTTTGCTCTTTGTTCCTCGCACCAGGTTAGGTTAGGAACTATTTATTTCACTGTTAAACGGACCAATGTTTTCATGTCCATGTCAAATTCCCTTACAGAGTACCTGCCATTCCTACAACCTCTCAATCATATAGCATCTTTATTTTTTTGAAACTCTGTGAAACTAGGATCAAAGGTCGTGTTTATTATATGCAGTATGTGAATGGCAAATTTGATACCAAATATAGTACAGTGAGCAAATTTATCCATTTAATTGTTAGACAGTTATCTCAAAACAATGTTGTCTTTGCTTCTTCCCTGCCCCCTGACAGATCCGAGATGAATGGGGAAATCAAATTTGGATTTGTCCTGGCTGCAACAAGCCGGATGATGGCAGCCCAATGATTGGGTGTGATGACTGTGATGACTGGTACCATTGGTAAGAAATCTTTTGCCTTGAATTTCTTGAATATCTGTGAAATGGTTGAAATAACGAACAGTCACCGTAAACCCACTGTGCTGTATTGAAGAGAACACAGCAGCACAAGAGAGCATGTGTTCATGCTGAATAATTACAGTAAATCTTATAGTCAAAAATGAGTCAAAGTTAAACAACAGTCCTTCTTATGTTTGTTTTCAGAACATTTTTGAAATGTGGCAATAGCTGACCAATTACATCAGAATAATAATGTACTGTGCCCTTAATTTGTTTGGGTAGTAGTTTGTGATTACAGTCAGCACTTTGCAACATGTTGTGGGGAAGGCAACTGTTTCTCCACCTGAGAAAAGCACAGGTGTGGAGACGGAAAGAAACTTGAAGCCAAGTTGGCACAAGAGCACTATTATTGTGAACCTTCTGGTGGTCATCTCCAGAGGACCCGTACCCAGATCCAAGGAAAAATTGCCTGCTGTCTCCACCAGTAGACTTGGAGGAAGCATGATTTGAATTAGAAGGTGGGAAAGAATTAGGACAAAGTAAAAACATTCCAAAGAAACAATTCAATACATGAAGCCAGCTTCAAAATGCTTACAAAATATTACAGTGGTTGCAAGTTGTATTAATGATCTTCTGATAATCCCCAATCTGCCTTTGACAACATTTTTCGTAAATCTCTTAAAATATGGTTTCACTTTATTTCTCTGCACTACTTTTATCATCATTTATAAATATACCTTTTGACTTTCCCAAGTGAAGGTTTTTTATCGTGACTTTTACAATATATTAATGTTTGACCTTACTGAAGCCCAATTTCAGGAAGGCAAATAACATCATGTGATCAAGTTTGAGCTCAAGCAGAGCCATAATCCAACACTTGATGTTAAAGGCACCAAAAGCTTGACCTACCTCCAGGATTAGTTTCACATTACTTGCTTGTGTGATGCCTCAGGTGTTCAGCCATTTAAATGCAACATATTTTAAGGTTTTACAGCTGCTACAAATTTCATCAATTTACTTTCAATTTGTTGAACCATAATTTCCTAGGAAGTAAAAGTAATGGTAAGGCAAATGACACACACTGTTATTTATAGGCTTATGTTACAGCAACTTCAGGCAAATGGATCTGTGGTTAAATGTGAACCTCCCGATGTTACTCTTACTATTGCATGGTTCTATAGTTAGCTTTGAAAATTGGCATCTTGACCTTGCATCTCTTTTTCTTGTTTTGTTGGCCCATGTATGCTCAATAAAGTCACTGCAGCAAGTTAAGTCTTAGCATCACCCTTCTGTCAGTTAAACATTAATGATTTATAGTCAACTCCTCTGATACTGAAAAATAAGTATTGCAAGTGTTTCGGAGTTTAAAATCTTTTAAAATATCAAATGTAAAATTTTAGTTTTCTTTGATCCCTCTCTCAGTCCACCAACTTGCCTTTTTTTTTCTTTTGCTAATTTGGCACCGGATTCGACTTTTATTAATTCACCCTACTTTGCATGCCTTTCAGAGTTTATTTCACAGTCATTAAATCTGTTTAGTTGAGGATGATATTCCGCGGATTGATCTATTCACATGTCTCAGATCTTCCCTTGCTGTGCCATTTTTAGCTTGTGCTTCTAGCAATTTTGCAACAAATATTTTTGAATGGAAGGACGTAGTCGTTATCTTCCCAACAGAAGATAATTTTCAATGCTCTACTGCAGCAAACTCTGGCCCATACTTTAGGAGCATTGCAGTGATCAACAGTGAAGTTAATTTCTGCTGTGTTCTTCAATATGCCTGACATTTATGTTTGTTGATCGGCTGGTGCATTTTTTTTTTAAAAAATGAAAGGCGTGAATTGTTCACTTCTTGAAACCTTAGCTTACCGGATATTTATTTTATCTTTATCAGGCCTTGTGTTGGGATTTCTGCTGCACCACCAGATGAAGTCCAATGGTTCTGCCCGAAGTGCATCAATAAGAAGAAGGAGAAGAAACACAAGAGAAAGAAATCTCGAGCACATTAAGAGGCTTTTCGAACTATGTTCCTTTTTTTTATATAGATTTCTCCTTTTTATTTTCAGTTTTTGAATGGGCCGCAATGGTAGTGAACTACATAAAAACAAAAAATAACTAATGCAGTGTGAGACTTGATTTACTATCTTTATACAATGCAGAAAATGTAAAATTGCTTATAGATCCCACCTATTTCCAAGAAAAGGCTAGAGAATTAAACCCGTTGTTAGCCATTTTGTGTAATTAATTGTATACTTTTAAAATGAAAGTTTGTATTATATATCACAATCATTTTTTGCATTCTATATGGACTTGTCATCATATAGTTAAGCTTGTAATATATTTTATCTTCTCTGCTTAGAACTCTCATTGCTTTAATGAACAGTGGCATGGTGATTGTAACCAAAATGATGGATTGGTACAGTTTATTAAGAGAATAAATTACATTTTTTTTTAGAAAAGGGGTGCTGCTTTGGCCATAATATGTTTGTGCTGATTATTAAGGAATATGATGGTTTGTGACAGGCCTTCAACTATTCATATTATATGTGGAAATATTTCTATCAAAGCTGAAGAACTTCATTTGAAGTTCACCAGGATCTTCCAAGAGAAAAGTAATCAAATAAGTAACTGTAAAATAAAGCGAAAAACATTCTTCATAAGTCGTAGGGTTTGTAAAGTACAAGAGGAAGGATTTGATGTTGGGATGGGATTTATAAAGTACAAGAGGAATAAATTGATGTTGAACTTTTTAGACCTCAGCTGGAGTATTGTGTACAGTTCTGGGCATCGTTATAGGTTCTTGAATGTGCTGATTCCATTAACATGCGTTCAGTTCTACGCTAAAGACATCTACATTGGCTCTGCTGTATTCATCAGACAAAGTACAGCCATATGCCCACAGCTCTTCTGTATGGTGAACTGACCACTGTGCCACAACCATAGGGTCTGTTTCCATGCTGTGTTACTCTCTAACCTACTGGATGTCCATATCTCTGCTTTAAGGACGTTGGCCAATGAGTTATAAGATGGCAAATTTTGAATTGGACAACGCAAAGCTAGTTACCATTATTCATGACCTTTGTAAGCTGATTGAGGAGGCATTGGATGTGGAGAGGTGAAAAGGAAAGCTCAGCTGGCTGAAAGAAAGGCCCAGAGAAAACAAGGCAACAAATCCTGCACCTCCCCATTCCCTCTGTTTTCATCTGCAAGAAATGCAGCAGCTAACAGCCATAACAGCATGTGTTCCTGAACCTTGTCAAGCAATGTTTAATATAGTGTTGCCTCCTAGGTATAAACCAAAATGTCACTGAAACAGAAGTGGGGAGGTGATGGCATTGTGGTATTAATGCTGGACTGTTAATCCAGAGATCCCAATAACATTCTGGGGACCCGTGCTCGAATCCTGCCAACCCTGGTGGTGGAATTTGAATTCAATAAATATTTGGAATTAAGAATCTAATGATGACCATAAATCCATTGCCGATTGTCAGGAAAACCCCATCTGGTTCACTAATGTCCTTTAGGGAAGGAAACTGCCATCCTTACCTGGTCTGACCTACATATGACTCCAGACCCACAGCATTGTGGTTGACTCTTAACGCCCTCTGGGCAATTAGGAATGGGCAATAAATGCTGCCTGGTCAGTGATGCCCTCATCCTGTGAATGAATAAAGAAGGCCGCTGGAGAAGAAATTCACCAACAGCAACTTGTATTTGTTAAACCATTAATGCAATATACTGTTCTAAGATGTTTCACAAGAGTGTTATTCATGAAAAAAAATAGATTTCAAGCTCGCATGAAATTATATTATAGCAGATGACCAAAAGCTTGGTCAAAGTGAGGTGGATTTGAAACAGCATCATAAAGGAGGAGAAATAACTAGAGATTCAGAGAAGTGAATGGAGCGAATTAAAGAACAGCAGTTGAAAGTGCAGCTGCCAATGGTGAAATGATGAAAATTTGAGATGCGCAAGACGCCAGAATCAAAGGAGTCTGGACACCTTAGAAGGTTGTGGGCTGGATAAGGTTTCACAGCTAGGGAGGGATGAGACCAAACTTTAAAACCAGGCTGGGAATTTTAAGAGCAAGCATTGCTTTAACATGAACCTGTGTAGGCTAGCAAGCACAGTAGTGATGGTTAAGTGGAATCTAGGGTAAGGAAGGACAAAGTTTTCAACAAGCTCAAGTTTACGGAGGCCTCCAGATGTGAGACCAGCCAGAAGTGTATTGGTGCTATCAAATTCCTTTTTTTTTTTTTTTGGTGTGTGTGCTGCAATGGCTAATTTTGGATGAACTGTGCTGAAAAAAGAACAAAAAAGCAGGAAGTTCAAGCCCTAACCTTTATTCTGGTTGAGGCTGGTTATTGGCAACTTTTGGGCTGGTTCATTTGGAAGCATTGCACCCAATTTTGTGAAGTTAATTAACTAGCATTGCTTCAGTTGCAGATTTCCATGAAGTATTTAGTAGTGGGAGCAGATAATTGTATGTACATGAAATGTAAAAACAAGGCTGTTGAAAGGGCAAGGATTCAGAGAGCACTTAACAGCCTTTTCTAAGGCTGTATATGGAAAGTTGTTTTAAAAAGTGACAGTGAAGAAAATGCAAGTAAGGTGCATGAAAAGTGCATTTGTTCTAAACAAGATCCAAGACATAGTTGAATCGTTACAGATTCTAGTTCCAATCTGAGCTGTTTTAAATCACTTTTACTATTGCTGGTTTCCTAGCAACGCTTGACACCCATTTCATTTGGGGCTGTTTTACCGTTGATGTGCACGTCTGTTCAGCAGTAAATGGCATGGAGACCCATCAGATCCTGCAACAAACAATTAAATGAAGCAGCTGCTGATTTGAGGTTGGAACTTCCATTACCATGGCCACTGAACACCTAAAATCTGCAGTGGCTGAAAATGGGCAGACCTCCAATGAGGCAACACTGCCTCCCAAATTCTGCTGTGGACCACCCAGGTTGTACTGCTTCAACACTCCGCTAGCATCAAAACAAAATGTCTAAGCTACCATCTTAACGTCAGCATCAACAAGAACAGCCAGTGTTTATATAGCGCCTTTAATGTAGCAAAACATTCCAAGGCAAATTGACTAAAAATAACATGGAGCTAAAAAAGAAAGGAAACGCTTGAGAACAGCCATTAAAAGATTAGTAGAAGGAATGGGTTTTTAAAAAACTGTTAGAGAAGAACTGGGATGTGGAAAAACCAGGGAGAAAATTTCAGATCTCAGCATCAAGGTTGCTGAAAGCACAACCACCAACTGGACAAAGGAATTAGATTGTGTACAAAAGACCACAATTGGTGGAATTCAGGTTTTCAGCAAGTTATTGTGCTAGAAAATTTTACGAGGGCAAGAAACAAAGAACGGATTTAAACAGTGACAGGAATCATTTTAAGTAAAGGTTTGGGGACCAGGGACCCTTGTAGGTCAGGAGCTTAGGGTAGACAGGTGAAGGACGGACGTATTGTATGTAGTCACCATTGTTTTACTAGATCATTGGGCTGCTCTCTCAGAGGGAGATGACCAGTGATGGTTTAACCTGACAGTCACCATATCTCAGGCAAAGGGAGAGGTTGAGAAGGAAAAGAAACCCCACAGCAACATCAGTCAGTGCAGGAATTGAACCCATAGAATTGGTATGAGTCTGTGCTGCAAACCAGCCATCCAAGCTAACTGACCCCCTTGGAGAGTAGATGGGCAACAGAAGTTTGAATGAGATGACATTTCTAGTGAGTGGAGAATGGGAAATTGGCCAAGAGACTTCTGAAAATATCAAGCTCGGAGATAACAAAAGCATACCTTAGTCATTCTTTGAGGCAGGGACATAGATGAACAAAAATACATAGATGAAAAAGGAGTCTTTTTGATGGGTGGGTGATCAAATTTGGAAACTTGGTAAGAAGATAAATTGGACAGTGAGTTAGTAAATAGCCTAGTCTAACTGGAGTTAAAGGGGGACGGAATTGGTAATGAGGAGATGGACAACGGTGGGGGAACACTTTGTGCCTCTGTTCCACTCGTCTTGGGTGAAAAGCGTTCTCTGTCTATCAGGTTTGAGGACTCTATGTGAAATCCAATTCAAACAGTTTCAATCCAGCTCCAAAAGATTTTTGAGCCATGCGACTTGGAACAGATTGATGAATTGAAATCACGTCAATGTTTTTGTTTGTTTTATCCCATGCTCCATCCTTTCATGCACACGGGAAATCGTTTCATGAGGCAGGCGTGCTGGTATATTTTTTATGTGCGCCTTCTATATGTGTGTGTGCCTACACAGCAAACGTCAGCAGCCTGCTCAGTTAAATAAACCTTACAGCTCAGTTCCAATATATTCTCAAACCACCATCCACACGTGCATATTTACCCACATGAGGCATTGAGATGAATGCCTAACCAAAAGGCACTGAGATTAACTCTAACCTTTCTATTGTCATTATATTTGATAGTCTCACAAGAATTAAAAAAAAAACTGAATTTATCACTGAGATATCAAGGTGTAGAGCAGGATGAGCACAGCCGGCCAAGCAGCATCAGAGGAGCAGGAACGCTGACGTTTCGGTCTGGACCCTTCTTCAGAAACTGTCACTGTTGTGTCTAGATTCACTAAATGAAATATTGCAATTAGAAATTAGGTCATTCAAGAGCACAAGAGCTTTGTGGCCCCATTCAACATCAGACAGAGTTCCAACAGTATGGTTTCAATGCGCAGGACCAAAATTAATCTGATGTTTTTATTGATATGAATTTGTTTGTTCTATTGATTTCACACCAAAGCATTAAAGTGATGTGCTGCATTTTCTATACTTGCAATAGAGAACCATTCAGTTTAGTGATGCACCAAATGATTTTTGGTTAAAAGAAAACACTATATTTTAGATAGAAAAAGGTTTATTTGTAAACTGAGAAAGATACAATATTGGAAAATGTAGATCCTGTCTGGTTTTCTTCAGTGTCTTGTATCCCTACTTGTAACATTGGGACTGATATTATCCTGTTTCTGACAACATTGGAAAATCTTTCCAAGAAAAAGTACACCCTTACAATTAAGAAGCACGTGGTACCAAAGGATAGCACATGAATCAATGCTGACTACTAAGCTGCTGATTTAACGGTCTCAGTGATGCCAGTATGCAGAGAAATAAAAATGTGCATCTATATAGCTACGTATCTCTAAAAGCAGCAGAATATTTCTAAGGGCATTGACTGTTGCTATGTCTGCACATGACAACCATTGTTTAAAGAGTAATCTGTCTTGAAACAGCAATTTAAAAATGATTCACTTATTTGTTCTTATGGCAGTGATTGAGTGGCAAATTTGAGGAAGATTACTAGGAGAATTCTTTTCTTCAAATAATGCTGTAGAGTTCTTAATATCTCCCAAAGCCACCAGAAAATGCAGGCCCAAAGGCTAGAACTCTTGAAAATGTAGCATTTTAAAAATTTGCTTTGAAGTATCAAAGTCTGTGAAAACTCAACCCCTGGAGTGGGGCTTCCATCTCCAGTCTTCTGCTGCTAAATTGAGACTGAGTTAAACAATCTTTGCAAGATGAGATTATTAAAAGAAAAAATGCAAAAGCTGGTATTGTGCCTCTCTTTCAAAATTGGTGTTCCACAGCATGGTCTCAATGCATCTCATTCACCCTTATTCAATTAACTATGGTGTCAAGAATGACCAAACCTTGAAAAAATGGTAAACTGTCTATGAAATCATAAAGGCTTTACACAATTAGCTTATCTCCCTGGCATTGTTCATCGGTAAAACAACTCATCTTCAGAAATGAGCAGTTCTGAAGAGTTATATTAGTCTTGAAAGGTCAACTCTGTTTCTCTCTCCACAGATGCTACCGGACCTGCTGAGCTTCCCCAACAGTTCCTGTTTTCTTTCTTTCAGATTTCCAGCATCCACAGTATTTTAGTTTCATTATTGTTCGTAGGTAGTCTGGCTTTAGAAACCCCGCTTTAAAGTTCCACTTCTAATTAAACTTTATTCAACCTGGTGACTACCTGAGGAATCAGCATCACCTCAACATGATTCAAGACTAATGCAGATGGAAGCTCTTGTAAATTGGCACTGCTTATAAATCCCTAGCTCTTACAGTAAAAGCAAAGCTACATTGTCAAGATGAAAATAAGTGGGAAATGGCAATGGAAATGGATTCTTTCAATTTTAATTTTCTGAATAATGATAGTTACGTGCCAGGTGTGCAACTCTTTTATATACATAGACAAATACACTTCTACAAAAACCAAATATTCTTTTTATCTGATGTATATTATAAATAAATAATTAATGCTTAAATGCATTTACGAAAGTAATCCGACCTTCGAGATCAGATATGGATCTGTAGCCTTGCACTTGCTCTCTATTCTCACTCTCCATTCTCAGTTTGACATAATTTAGACTCTTAATTCCGACTTCAAGCCTTAGGTTTCACTCACAGAGAGGATTTTCATTCCAAACTCTTCCATAAAGATGGACCTGTTTGCATTCACCAGTTATTGAAACAGGTAAACTATCTTGAAACAGGGAAACAGGGAAAATATCTTGAGTAGTACTTTATCTTTTCTAGTACCTGAAAGGTTGTATTAATTTGAGGCTGGGTATTGTATATTTGATGTATCATATTTTTGATGTATTTTGGTGGGAAATGTGGGGGTTGTTTAAGCTATTTGTTTTCATTCACCCTTGTTAATTATCAGTTTTGCTTTAGTAGATCTTCATGCAAGTTAAGATTTCTAACATCTCATAACAAATGTAATTTACAACATCTTGAGTTAGCAAGGAACATTTAATATAGGAACAGCAGTGTACCAGATGGAGAATGATCAGCGTACCCTAGTGAGCAGCTTTACAGCATAATGTTTCCTAGTTACCAAGATTATGATCTAATCCAATATGGATAATAAAACAGATAACAAAACTTGCCATCATCCATGTCCTGGGCATGATCCTTAGAGAGAAGCTCATGACTCTTTCACATACAGTTACCTAATTAGAAATTATGGAGTTAATTTCTTAAAAACATTTTTTTTTATTCATACAGTCTTCGAATGTGGGCATCACTGACTGGGCCAGCATTTATTCCCCATACCCAGTTGCCCTTGAGAAGTTGGTAATGAGGTGGTTTCTTGAACCGCCACTGTGAAGTTGCCCACAAAGACCTATTTATCTTTCTAATGTGGATTTCACCTTCCCTGTTAATTTCACTCTGTCACCCAGTAACAATTATATCACAGTCAGCAAAACACGAATCAAATACCACCGGATTTTTCACTGTTAATCTGATACTTTCACTTTTATTTAAAATTTTACAGAAAAAAATTGTTTAAAAAATATTTAATGTTATTTCAGCTTTGGTCTGTATATGTACCTTTAGTGTACAGCTTCTGTCTGTATATGTATCTTAGTAAATGCTACCTTCGGGGAGTAAGGTAGAATCTGAAAAATCATACACCAGCTATTTATTCAAAAACAGATACAGCGTGAATTTATATCATAATAATGAAATTTGGTATTATCAAAGGATCTCTACCTTGTGGAAACAGGCCATTCAGCCCAACAAGTCTATACCAACTCTCTGAAGAGCATCCCATCCAGAAACCCTGCATTCCCCATGGATAAACCCCCTGACCTACACATCTTTGGACTGTGGTAGGAAACTTGAACACCCAGAGAGAACGTGCAAACTCCACACAGACAGTCACCTGTAGCTGGAATTGAACCCAGGTCCCTGGTGTGTGAGGTAGCAGTGCTAACCAGTGAGCCACCCTTTACACAGATGTAAAATTAGTTTATCAGGCATATTGAAAGTGTTTAGCAGCAATTATGAAATTAGTACTCTGTTAAAAGCTCAATTACATCTCATTCAAAAAAGTGTAACTTTTCCGAGGGTATCTACAGTAAGACTAATGGTTTAAACAACCACATTTTTATAAATTCCTTGATATCTTCTTGATTGTAGTTTGCAAAATATTCAATAGGGCACCTCTGGACAAGTGGTGACTACTTCTGGATTTTTATGATAAGCTACACATTTGTAGAATTCAAAATAAAAACAGGAAGTGCTGGAGAAACCCAGCAGGATGGGCCGAGAGAGAAACAGAGTTAATATTTCCAGTCTGGTATAACTTTTCTTCAGAACACACTATTTCCATTTCAGAATTCTCCAGTATGTTGCTTTAAATATTGAGCACACACGTTGCTGTCAATTTCAGAGGAGTGATGACTTCAAAAACTAACAGTTTCATTCTCATGACTACTGTGAAATCTAGGATTTTGCTGTGGCAAAACATTTTTTTTTATTTTAGAGAACATATCATCATAAAGTTGATATGCAAAACAGATATGCCAGATGTGTGAATGGTGGAAGTTTGATAAGTAATGTTCATAAAGATCAGAAAGAATTAAACAAATCAGCTAGGTGATGGTGAGTAGATTTCAGCGCACACAAATTTAGTGAATTAGAAAATACTAAAATTAGACACTGACAAAGACAGAAGGTGAAAAGGGAAAAAATGTAGCTGTGATTATTATTCATTCTCTGGAGGATCTCAGCTATTATACAATTATTATCTGAAAAGTTAATCAAATATCAAAGTCCATCTTATTGGCAATAAAATTAATCCTGACCTTGTGTTGATCACTGGTGATACCATATTTGAAATATTGGCGTGATTTTTTTACAAGTCAGCATTGCTGTTGCAGATCTTCAATAGTTGAGAATATGTGTCAGGAATTCAGGCTGATGAAATTATTCCATCAATCGATGTTAAGCACACTGACCTCTGTCCTCTCAATTCCCAAAATGTACTCCTGTTACATGAAGCTCCAAGCTAAAAGCAATAACTTGCAACAGCTACAACTTTATAAACTTTACTTTTAAAGGACATTAATGCATTGAATAAGGTATAGGGAACATAAACAGCAATAATGTTATGTCTAGGGTTATTAGTTATGAGATCAGAATTACAGAACTGAACCTTTTCCAGAGAAATTAGAAAATTGCGATTCAAAACCTAGATAAGTCAAATTTTGAATATAGAACTATAGGATGTAATATGAAAATTAACACATCTTATCCATTGACTTAAAATAATTGTGAGAACAAGAAGAGAGATGAGAAACTGTTTTTATGTTGCAATTTTTGATCTGGAATTCACTATGCTACAGTGGAAGCAAATTTAATCATCATTTCTGAAATAGAAGTTGAATGAATAGTTGGAGGAAGATTGAGGCCTATGGGACAAATTGGACAGAACTATCAAAGAGCTGACATAATTGTTAAATGACACTCAGTACTGTATCATAGAAGCATAGAAAATAGGAACAGGAGTAGCCCGTTTGGTCCTTTGAGCCTGCTCCACTGTTCAATATGATAACAGCTGATCATCCAACTCAATATCCTGTTCCCACTTTCAGCCCATACTCCTTCATCCCTTTAGTCCTAAGAACAATATCTATCTCCTCCTTGAAAATATTCAATGATTTGGCCTCCATCACTTTCTGTGGCGGAGAATTCCACAAGGTTACCACTATCCGGATGAAATCTCCTCATCTCAGGCCTACATGACCCAACTCATAGTCTTCGACTGTAACCCTGGTTGTGGACTCCTAGGTCTTTGGGAGTATCCTTCCTGTGTTTACCCTGTGTAGTTCTGTTTGAATTTGTAAGTTTCTTTGAGATCACCCCTCATTCTTCTAACATTTCATAGTAAACATATTTTAAGGAGTTTTTTTGAAGGAGATGTGGGTTTGAATCTTTTGCCTAGAAAGCTGAGCTGGCAAAAATGGGGCTAAAATAATAGGACCTTGACCAAATGGGCTGATGGGCCAAGGATTGGAGATGGAGTTTAACTTAGATAATTGTGAGATGTTGCATTTGGTAGGGGAAATCAGGGCAGGACTTATACACTTAATGGTAAGGTCATAGGGAGTGTTGCCGAACAAAGAGACCTTGGATTGCAGGTTCATAGTTCCTTGAAAGGGGAGTCCCGTGTAGATAGGATAGTGAAGAAAGCGTTTGGTAGGTTTGTCTATATTGGTCAGTGCATTGAGTATAAGAGTTGAGAGGTCATGTTGTGGCTGTACAGGACATTGTTTAAGCCATTTTTGGAATACTGTGTTCAATTCTGGTCTCCCTGCTATCAAAAAGATGTTGTGAAGCTTGGAAGGGTTCGGAAAAGATTTACAATAATGTAGCCGTGGTTGAAGGGTTTGAGCTTAAGGGAAAGGCTGAACATGCTGGGGCTATTTCCCTTGGTGCATTGGAGACTGCAGTGTGATGTTATAGAAGTTTATAAAATCATGAGGTGCATGGATAGTGTGAACAGCCAAGGTCTTTTCCCTGGGGTAGGGGAGTCCAAAACTAGAGGGCATAGTTTTGAGGTGAGAGAGGAAGTACTAAAAAGGGTCTTAATGGCCAACTTTTTTCATGCAGAGGGTGGTGCATGTAGGGAATGAGCTGCCAAAGGAAGTGGTGGAGGTTGGTAAAATTACACATTTAAAAGGCATCTGGATGGGTACATAAGTAGGAAGGGTTTAGAGGATGTGGGCCAAATGCTGGCAAATGGGACAGGATTAATTTAGGCTATCTGGTCGGCATGGGCGAGTTGGACTGGAAGGTCTGTTTCCATGCTGTACATCTCTATGATTCAATGACTCTCTATGAACTGAATCAGGAGATTTGTCCAACATTGTAACCATTATATATTACAGGCTGCCTTTGGATATTTGTACCAACCATCAAGAACAAGATCAGATTATCTACTCAATATGTATAGGCACCAACAATGAGATTAACATACAGGGCAGCTTTGTCTTCAAGGTGACTTCACACTCTGAAGATGAATATCCTTCATATGGATTTACTTCACTTTAAAAGAAAATACTACATTTTTGCCCAAAATAAGTCATATTTTAGGACAGGCAGTCCTCGATTAACAAACATCAGACTTATAAACACTTGTATTTAAGATTGAAATCTCATACAGGGATGTATTAATATTAATTTTAAAGATTCAACCTGCAGACATTTGCTCATGAGTACGAAAGGCTATTTTATATCATACTATATTGGGTTCCAACTTATGTACCAATTAACTTACAACTTACCCATTCCTAAACTGCTTGTACTATGCTTGAGAGAGATAACAAGGTGTAGAGCTGGATGAACACAGCAGGCCAAGCAGCATCATAGGAGCAGGAAAGCTAGACCCTTCATCAGAAATGGGGGAGGGGAAGAGGGTTCTGAGATAAATAGGGAGAGAAGGGGAGGTGGATGGAAGATGGATAGAGGAGAGGATAGGTGGAGAGGAGACAGACAAGTCAAGGAGGCGGGGATGGATGAGAGAGTTGCAGTGGGAGAGAGATCCCCTGAGGTTTGTCCGGATGGAGGAGGGTAACTTCTTCAGGGTAGGCATCCTTAGAAGAGGCTTCGCAGTGGGGTTAAAATTGTATCAGAGATAATAGGAACTGCAGATGCTGGAGAATCCGAGGTAACAAGGGTGTGGAGCTGGATGAACGCAGCAGGCCAAGCAGCATCATAGGAACAGGAAAGCTTGACATTTCGGGCCTAGACCCATCATCAGAAATGGGGGAGGGGAAGAGGGTTCTGAAATAAATAGGGAGAGAGGGGGAGGCAGACAGAAGATGGATAGAGGAGAGGATAGGTGGAGGCGCCACTCAATTAGTAATGATGATTCTCTGACTTTTCACTTGGATAAATCAAATGGATTTCATTTGAGTTATTTCATTTGAAATGAGTTTCAACTCCAAATGTTTCCCTATTTTGAGGCAAAATTATGTTGCATGAATCTAGTATTCTCAGTAAAGTTCTATCCCATATTCAATCTATTCTTTATCATCTATTCACAGGATACGGACATCACCGGCAAGCTACCATTTATTCCCCATCACTAATTGCACTTGAGAAGGTAGTAAGGAGTCACTTGCTTGAAAATATCTAACTGGCTTTAACCACATTGCTGTGGGCCTGGAGTCACATATGGACCAGACGCAGTATCGATAGCAGATTCTGCCCCACTCTATGCACTCCCAACCCCCAAAAGGACATTAGTGAATTGAATGGCTTTTTACAGCAACCTGGACCTTTCATTGTCACCAGTACAGAGACAAGGATTTTATTCCAGGTTTGTCTAATGAGCTGAATTTGTTTCACAGCCGTCATGGAGAGATTGTGAACTCAAAGGCTGAATGCTCCTGTGAAGATGGGATTAAAGGTGGGGATGGGAAATCAGAACAGCTCCCCAATGTGACTTCCCCCAACAACCCTATAATGCCCTTCCTCTGCGCAGGGACTGGGAGCCAGGTTGCTTGCTCACTCCACTGGTCCAATTGAGCCCTCACAGGGGCCATTTAGTGCTGAAACTCGTATGTTGCCAACATTGCAGCAACTCCTCCTCCATGTCTGAAGGCCACCAGTTCAATCATGATGGCAGATTCAGTGGGCTGTCAGAATTGGACGACCCATGGCCCAGTGGTTGAGCCATAGGATGAAAGATCACCATGCTTTCTCTCAACAGGCCTGAGAGAGTTTCCCTTCATCCTGATAGCTGTGGGCCTCTATGGCTTCTAAGCAGACAACCAATGACACCTCCATATTAAGTGCCATCATGCTTATGTCCCTCTGCAGAGCCACCTGCTGAAAAATGCAGGTAAATACACATAGGTATTCCTACATGGCTTAGAGATAGTAGGATTTCTGAAGAAGGATCCAGACCTGAAATGTCAGCTTTCCTCTTCCTCTGATGCTGCTTGGCCTGCTGTGTTCATCCAGCTCCACATCTTGTTATCTCTTCATACATGGCTTTCTGTTTTTTGAGTCAATGCTGCCCTTATTCAAGCCCAATTTTTCCTTTCTGAGCTGTAACTTTCTGCAGGACATCAAATGTCTTATAACTAACATATTGCATACCTGTAGTAAAATTTATTCCTCCTTATTTTCTATCCTTTTAGTTATTATATAAGATTCCAATAATTGATTATGATTATTTCTTAAACCTGACTATTCTATTTTTGTAATCTGTGCACATAGGGTCTAAGCCTGATCGGATTGCCACTGTTTCTAACTTTTCACCATTTAAAAAGACTATGCTCTGTTCTCTTTCAATGAATTATATCACACTTATCTCCATTGAAATCCATTAGTCACAATTTTGCTCACTGTCTCTGTATATCAACATTTGTTTGTAATTTTATTCTTCCATCCACGTATCCCACCAATCTCATCGCCATCTATGAACTTCCTTCTATCTTTTGTTTCCAAAGTTATTTTTTAAATTCTCTCATGGGATGTGGGCATTGCTGGCTAGCCAGCATTTATTACCTGTCCCTGGTTGCCCTTCAGAAGGTGGTGGTGAGCTGCCTTCTTGAACCATTACATCCACTTGCTGTAGGTTGATCACAATGACCCTAGTGAGGGAATTCCAGGACTTTGATTCAGAAACAGTGAAGGAACAATGATATATTCCCAAATCAGAGAGTCTGAGGTTCAAATACAGATGTGGGACACCAGAGGGATCTTCCTTCCGATTTAAGTACACAGTCATCCCTACTTATGGTCTTTTCACAAAGGAGTTAGATATAGTTCCTAGAGCTAAAGGGATCAAAGGGTAGGTGGGTGAAAGCAGAAACAGGGTACTGAGTTGGATGATCAGTCATCATCATATTGAATAGCACAGCAGGCTTGAAGGGCCGAATGCCTACTCCTGCTCCTATTTTTTATGTTTTGTTGTTTTACCACCTCATAAATCATCAAACCAGATCAAAAATTTGCCATGAATTCCTTGCATTTTAATTTTGGCTAACAATCTCTTACTTGGAACTTTATTAAATGCCTTCTGGAAGTCCATATCCTTTAGTTCCTGCTAAATATGATTTAACAAAGATTGATGGCCATGAATTTCACTTTGTAAATTCATGCTGGCTCCCTCTAACTAGCTCAAATTTCTCTAAGTGCTCAACCTCTCTGTCTTTAATTATAAATTCCAAAAACCTCCTCAGAACAGCTGTTAGTATAATAGGTTTATAATTCCCTGGCAAGGCATGGATATGTAAGAGTTCAGTCTCCATTCCTTCAGCTTACAACTTTATTTTCAAAAAATTCATGTGAGTACTTCATTCCAATTGTATGGGATTGTAGGGGACCACAAATAAATTAGCCTTCAGTTCTTTCATTTGAATGAACATCAGTGAACTTTAATTCTGTAATTCTCACTGAAATTAATGGAGAGTTCAAGTGCAGTTGAAGAGCTGTTCACTAAATTTAAATCATTGTGATAATCAAAATTTGTAAATTCATATTCATACATTGTTTAAAACTTGTGTTAAATTAATTTCATATTGAAACGAATTATATTAGTGAATTCTTGAAATTAATGCTACAGTCTCTTGGAAGGGGACTGCATACTAACATGGTCACCGGAATTGTAATGGTTATAGAGAAGTGACAAAGCATAGGTTCAAAGTAGGTGTTAGTAGCAGAATTACGATGAATTCTGATTGTAAACAAAACCAGATCTGCCGAGTTTCTCCGGCACTTTCTGCTTTTATTCCAATAAGTAATGTTTCACTACATCACAACTAATCTTAAATTGATTTACTATACTTGAATTCACTAAAGCACAATTACTGTAGATCCAGGATTGGGTTGCAGAGTCTCCTGAGGACATACAAAACACAAAGATTGGCAAATATCATTGGCATTTCAAGGCATTGATAATGAAGACACGATATTCAAGTTTTGCTCTGCGTGTATGTTTGGATTGATGTGCTTTGGGAGAAATAACACAGAGAAACTGGTAAAAATAAATGGTATCAAATTACAACTTGCAAGAATAGAGTGACTTAAACAAATTTTTGAAGGTGACAGCACAATTTAATGAAGTACTTAAGAAGCCTTGTGGATCTTTTGCATTCCAAAAGAAATAATTTGCCCTAAACCTTTGCAAAGCTCTGGTTAGACCACAGCTGGAAGATTGTGTACAAATTTGTGCGCCACAATTCAAGTCCAGAGAGGGTGCAGAGGAGGATTACAGGATGATACCAAAAATGACAGGGTTCATATAGAGGGAGTGGTTGGAGGAGCTGGAATTGAGCCAAAACTATGGGGCATGGGTCTGTTCAGGAGCAAGTAGGGAATAACTGTTTCCTCTGACAAATGGGTTAGTACAAACTGTTTGTAGATTTAAAATTAATGGAAAATAAGTTAGAGAGGAAATGAGGCTGGAATTTCATCACATTGAGATTTGTAATGATCTGGAATGCACTGCCTAAAGGTACGATGGAATCAGATTGAGGGAAAATTTCAGAAAGTATTGGGCATGCACTTGAAGAAGAGAAATTTGTGGGGCTTTGAGGCAGAAGTAAAGGTTTGGGATTAAAATGCACAGTTTATTTTCCAAGAATATGCAGAAGTATGATAGACTAAATTGCTTCCTTCTGTTATGTAAGATTGTATGGTTTTATACAATGAACGTTCACTGGATTAAATCTAATTATGAAGAAGTTCTAAACTGTGGTTCGCTTTCATGGCCAAATAAAATGCAATAGAAATAAGATCATATCTCTTAGCAAGAATTGAAACCATCAAGAACTGTATTACATATGTGTTTAATTCTTCACCTGGAAATCCTGTACAGACTCCTCAATCATTAGGGAACTTGTCAGGTGTCTCTATCTGAAAAAGCTTTTAAATATTTTTCTTTGGGATTTTAAAAATCTAAGTCATGTTTAAGTGAATTGCTACCATGTGAAATAACTTGGATCGTAGCCTTATGAATCATGTAATAATCACTTAATTTGCCAGATGTGACCTTCACTGCCTCAGTCCTTAAACAAATTGGAACTTTCCGTACGCTGTCTTGTTTTCTTATTTCAGATGGAACAGATCTGTTCTCCAGTAATGCAATGTTGCATTTCATGTTCAGTAGTCAATCTTCAGTTCAATGGGTGAGGTTAAGTTCACAATGACTGACATAGGGTGCAATTAGCATATTAGCACATATTAGAGGTAATGCTTTGGGAGGTGATGTAAGCAGTTCTACATCTGGAATCCACCAAAATCTCTTTTTAATGAAGGGCCTCAGGCAGTATCACATGGATTCAAAAGGCAGAAACCTCATCTTTTTAATTTGAAACTACATTTAATTTTATAATCCTTGCATTTTAAAGAAAATCTTTTCTACTGAATTACTTTTACTGTGCCAGTGGTTTGCGAGGGAACAAACCTGTTTTCCCTTTAAGCAGTTTTCATGGTACTTTATTCTCACACATAAAGTGAGTCAATAACGACCTCACTGACAATTATCAGGACTTTTGGAACATGCTGATATCTTTATCAATTAAGTCTATTCAAGAAAATATTGTGGTGGTCCTTAATGCTGTTCTGCTTTGTCTGCACTCTAGGTTTCAGTTTCCATCTTCCATTGTGACCTCTATTATATATATTGTTCTGTTGTTGTTATTTTATTTATTTTTGTGTGATACTCATGGCCACATTTGTGCGTGTATGTATATGTGTATGTCTATGTGTATGTTTGTGTATATGTGTGTGCATGTGTCCATGCATGCATTTGTGTGGGTGTACATGTGTATTTGTGTGTGTGCTTATGTGTGTCCATGCATGTCTACGCATATGTGTGTTTGTGTATGTATGTGTCTATGCATGTATTTGTGTGTGTGCATGTCTATGTATGTGTGGGTATTCGAACTGTCAGCAAAAGTTTGCAAGTAGCTTCTTGAATTTGCTTCATCTTCAATACAATCGTGGCCGGTCTTGTCTTGGGCTCATCTCCACTTTGCTGTCTGCTGCCTGTAGCCATTTTTAATTAAAAATCTGTCCCTCCCTTCCCTAAATTTATTCAGTATCCCAGCATCCACTGCATTAGGTGTAGTGAATTCCACAGATTCACAACACTTTGAGAGAAGTAATTTCTCCTCATCTCTGGTTTAAATCTGCCACCCCTTAACCTAAAATTATGACCTCTTTTTCTAGATTGCCCCACATTGGGAAACATCCTTTCTACATCTACATTGTCAATCCCTTTTAGCATCTTCTACACCTCAATTAGATCTCCTCTCATTTTCCCAAACTGCTCTTTGTCTTTTCATTAGACCAGCATGTGTGTATGTGTGTTTGTGTGTGATTGTACATATGTATGAAACTAAGATGAATAAATTTGAAGAAAATGTGTCCATTTTAAAAGTTTGCTGCCTCTGCCAGTGTTGTAACTAGCTCCAAATCAGAATTGCCTAGCCTGATCCCATTTCCCTACACCTGTCTTATACAGACTTTATGTTAATCCTATATTCTTACAATGCATGTGTCGCACAAAATGAAAACAAACACATTTAAAATATCAAAGAGGAACCAGGCTGCTGAAGGTCTAGAATTGCTAAAGTCAACATTGACATTAGTGGGAGGTAACATGCCCATGAGGAAGTTGAGATGCGAGGACTGTGGTTGAAAATATGCACTCCCAACATGGAACCTCAACCACGTACTGGAAACACATATCTGAAAATTGGCCCTGCTCCTCTTGATGAGCTGGAGAATTGGGGAACATGAAGACAAAGCTGTGCAGAGGTGATAGTATTGTAAGATTTTAAATATGTTATCAGGGTAAGATTACAAAACATGAAGCATAGAGCGGGTGAGCTACTGAAGGTGGAAGGTGTTGCAGCAATAGTGACATTACATATGGACCCATATGATTGTACTATGCAGAATATTTTAATAATTTTCCACAAGTATTTATCTAAGTCCTCCTAAGTGTTGATTAGTTGACTAGTCTAATGTGATTGGTGGAGGCATTGCCAGGCTTTGGAAAATGTCGCCTACAGATCTGGCATCACACTGGCGCTGAAATTCATACACCACATTTCTCATTTGCGTGACAAAATGCCTTTTTGGCTTTATGATAGAACGCTGTTAGTGGTGAACATCACTCATGTTGTTGCTGCATAGTATATACATTGTAATTCCTTGTGATGTTAGGTATGTGGGTCGTACATCTCAAGGACTGTAAGTTTATATCAAACAGTATGTCCTTCCAAAAGCTCACAACAAGCAAGGTATTGACTGTACCCAACCAGCCTGTGCTTGAAAAATGCACAACATAATGTCCAACATTAGATGAGGCTCTGTAATTGGACAATATATTCTGGATAACCCAGAATGTACAAGGAATTATGATGACGACCAATTTAGGATTGTCAGTTAGGCTGGCAGTGCTGTACACTTGGGTGGACAAGAAACTACAAATATTAATTTGCAGACAGAAAGAACCTAATAGGTGATGGCCATTCATGGTTCATTGCTCAGAGTCAACCTGATTACTTTAAAATTTAAACAAAATCTGGCTGTTAACTGTCAATCAACACTAATAGGTGCATGCCCAATGGCAACACCTGTACCGATCAATGTCCATTCACCAAGCACTCAGCACTCTTCTCTCATGCAGTGAAAATGTTGGATTTTCCCTTTGAATGAGTGCAAGATGAAAAGCTTCAACAAGCCGTGCCATTTCAGTAATTCTTCTTAATTATTGTATTGACTTGGGTTCAATTACAGTACTATACTTCATATTCAAGGTATTGGTTCACGTCTCACCGAATTAGCAACCAGGTAAAACATTGGCTTGGATTCTGTGGCCAGTGGTGAAGTCAGGCCATTCAGTGTTGACCTGCTGATAAAGTTGCTGGCATCCCTAAGGAGACATTTCCTGCTCCAGATATCAGCTCACTTCACGTGCAACATCATTGTTGTCATGATCTTGTCTTGATATGCACTAGAGATGATGCCATTGACGCATTAAATTTGGACTATTTACACTCAACACACAAGAAAGTTTAAAGTACTTAAAACCATTCATTTTTAATTTAAATGTTACTGATTTAATTATATAATAGTTCAATTAGAAGCTAAAATAAAGATAAATAGATTTTATTTTTAAAAATTCATAATTTTAAAAATATAGAGATTTTTGATCATTGATCATTGACTTACCACGTTACAAAATTAACTTTCTCAGGGTTATTTGGGATATTTAGCAATCATTAGGAAGAGAATATAGCATTCATTTCTGGGCTGCCTTCTCTGATGGGATGATATGTTCGAGTCAAGATGGTGTGTGATGTGATGCTGAACCTGCTGTTTGGAAAAAGTGCATTGGTGAGTTGGGAGGCTGCATCACATGTAATAATTTAAGGCAGATAATAACTGGTTTAAAATGGTTCAATAGATGAACATAGGCTCAGGAGAATGCCAGTCAGCTCCTCAAGCCTGTTCTGTCTTTCAATTAGACTCCGACTGACTGCTATCTCATGTGCAACTGCTGACATGATATCAGTATCATTGTCCAACAACTGTCTATCAATTTCAATTTTGAAATTTCCAATTACCACTCAACAACTTTTACGGACGGTGTGTTCCACATTTCCACTGCCCTTTGTATGAAGAAGGGCTTCACTAGCCTGAACAGTGAGCTTTAATCTTAAGGCCCGTGTGCCCTTATTCTGGAAGTGCCCACCAAGGAAATCATCCTTCTGCTGCTACATTACATTCCCTACAATAGAGAAGATAAACATTGGCATGCACTAGCTAAAAACAAAAGTTAGGGCTAATTATCAGTTTGGTATTCCAGCACCAGCTGAGGTTGGCATCTCCTTCTCAACCCATCAATTTAGACTTTTCATCCTCCAAAATATTATCAGGAGGCAAAATCAAAATAATGTACTTACTGTTAAAACCATCCAAATTCGGAGACAAAGAGACCAGCCCAAAGCACCAGCTCCTTATTTTCCGATATGTTAATAAGGGAAGGTGAAATAAGTGGTAAGGAAGCTCAGCTAGACTGTCGACGCTATTATAGTCCTCTTGGGCCAAGTGGCCATTTTCTGTGCTGTAAATTCTATATCGTATAAGTGCTCTAAATCAAATTCTAACCTGATGATATTCATTCTGAGTTACATAGTAATCTGATCTTTCATTCAATTATATATTTCACCTGAGATGCTATTATTTGGTATCGTTTGCCTTGACACCATGATCTCCCCTTCAGAAACTGTCAGCTTGTTGCTACATAGCTTAAGGAGTTAACCTCTCTGTTCAATCTTTCAGCTGATCGAATGAAGGAACGATATTGTTGCTAACTGACAGTGTGTAAAGAGCTCATTTGTAAATGCAAAGAATGATAATCTCACAAAATATGTTTGTTTAAATAATTTATTTTGCTCATGGCAATTTCTTGCATAAGTAACAACGCCCAGGAGTGATGTGCCAAGATGTGAAAAGTATCTTCCAATCGTTGGCTACAGCTATTTTTTTATCATTTCAAATCAGCTGTGTGGCTTTCCAGACATGTTAGGTGACATTCTTTTTCCCCTGCTGGCTAGCGCTAGGATTTTTGCATAGTTGTGGAATCTCCCTGTCACTGTTTCATTGCTGGCTTCTTCTTAAGGAAAGACACTATCACCCCGCAGTGATCCAGAATGAACAAAATAATGATGTGGAAGTAATTTAGACATGGCACTTCATGGCTATTGTGAAACCATTTGGAGGAAGAGAGCATCCATCTCATTGAGTTTTTCATTGATTACAGTTTTTGTTTTGCAGCCAATCGTACACCGAAAGGGAGTCCAGTGGTGCAGTTCATAGTGTTGCTTCTTCTAGGTTTGATTTCAAATCTCACGTGCTTCAAATGTATGAGATATTGTATCTGAATGGGTTAATTCAAGAGAAAAAGTATCATCAAACACTGAACTGCAGAACTTTTCCAACTAAGTGAGCTGCCAGAGGAAGTGGTGGAGGTGGATACAATTACAACATGTAAAAGGCATCTGGGTGGGTACATGAATAGGAAGAGTTTAGAGGGATATGGGCCAAATGCTGGCACATGGGACTGGACATGTTTAAGATAAATGGTCGGCGTGAACGAGTTGGTCCAAGTGCTGTTTCTGTGCTGTACAGCTCTCTGACTCTATAATTCTAAGTAGTGATATGATGCCATGCAATTTCAACCCCTAAACTTTTAGGGTTAAATCGAGAACGATAAGGCAGTCAATTTTTCTTTTGAACTTTGAAACCATTGGTGCCAGTTACTGGCTGTGATTCACTGAGTATACCCATTCCCCTCTGAAGCCAATATTTTACTGTGAAAGAATAGAACTGCACTATTGATGATTAGATGTTCAATTCACAGCATTAACTGGGAAATAGGAACATAACTTCTTTTTCTTCCAGGTGGTCTAGGGCTGCATTATTGTACATATTAAATGATCCATTGTTGTAGCTGGTACACCATTAGCCTCAATTTTGTTTTCCTTTGGGGTAGTGTGACTTTTTCTTATGGGACAGAAGCCCATTTGTATTGCTGACCTGGTGCTTAGACTACTTCATAGGAATGAGGCTGAAAACTGCAGCTGTGGCCCAGCAAGTCCGACTCACACCTCTCAGACGTCAGGAGAGTGTGCATTTAAGTTCCAGTCCGGACACTTGTGCACAAAACCCAGTCAGACCCTTCCACTCTCAGAGGCACCAGATTCTGGATGAGACTTTAAACTGAGATCTGCCTTCTTTTGCTGCTGTTTTATTGGAAATGTAGGATGTCCCTCTATGTCTGATTGCGGAGATGCTTTCCAAACCCGAGAAACATTTTCCGAAACATTGTTTGCTAAGATTCCTTTTGGTTTCTTCACAGGAACTGTGAAGTCATCTGGTGAAGTTGAATGATAACGTCGGAGACGAGTCTTTGGTGGAATCGCTTCTAATCACTCCATGCCCCAAAGTAAAAGGTAAAGTCACAGAGTCGTACCAGACCACAGGGCTGCTCTCTCAATAGAGAGAGATGACTAATGGTGGTTTAATCTGAGGGTCACCTCACCTCAGGTGAGGGGAGAGATTGAGAAGAAGGGTCTTCATGGTAACCTCAGCCAGTGCAAGAATTGGACCCACACTATTGTACTCCAGCTGATAAAAGCTAACCAATCCTCTAAACAGATGATCAGTTCTAAAAGTGATTGTTGGGACAGATTTCAAACAGATCAAGCAATGCATGACTGGGCACCTATGAGGAAATGTGCACCATCAGCAGCAGTAGAATCATACTGCAATATGGCAAGGGATATCACAGTGGCTCAGTGGTTAGCACTGCTGCCTCACAGTGCCAAGAACCCAGGTTCCATTCTACCCTCGGGTGACTGTCTGTGTGGAGTTTGCACATCCTCCCCGTGTCTGCATGGGTTTCCTATGGGTGCTCTGGATTCATCCCACAGCCCAAAGATGTGCAGGTTAGGTGGATTGACCATGCTAAATTGCCCATAGTGTTCAGAGATGTGTAGATGAGGTGGGTTATAGGGGGATGTGTCTGTTTTGCTCTGAGGGTCGGTGTGGGCTTGTTGGGCCAAAGGGCCTGTTTCCACACTATAGGGATCCCGTGATCTGTGATGCATGCATGATGCTGACAAATAAGAAGTTCAAAGTCAAAGATGAGAATGCAAGTGCAATCTGTCAAGTGCTTGCTAGTCTATTTCCAGAACACCATTGAGACAGAGTCTGCTATTTGTAAAGTCATCAGTGCGGGCAAAAGGCAGACATCCTCAATGTCTTACCCCTTTATAAATTAAAGCCTTAGACTTATCTGCTACATAGTAGTCATGGTGGGAAATAGCAGTGCAAAGGACCATAAGTAGTTTCCATTTACCTACCAATCCCACACACTTCCCAACCTGTCCGCACACATTGATGTGCATTTGTTGGGATCCCTGTAATTCTTCCAGTTTTTCATATTTTTTCCTTAAAAGTTTGATGTCCTTTATCTAAATCTACATTGTGGCCACTGACTACCTATCCCTCTAGCTTGCCCTTTAATTCATCTACGCTATTTCCTTCAGCTATTTGCTATGGTAGCAAGTTCCACATCGTCTCCGCTCTTTGGGTAAGCAAGTGTATCCTGAATTTGCTTTTGAGTTTCCAGTATGTTATGAACTTTCAGTCAGTACTTTTAAAATGTGGACACATTGAAAAGTCATGTCTTCTTTGGCATTTTTGAGCTCTAGACAATCCTGAGTCTCAGAACAATGTAATTAAATATGGACATTCATAGCCATCTAAGAGTAACTCACACATCCCTTTGTTTAATGATTAATTATCAACAAAAGAGAGCTATAAAATTCTGGCTGTCTTGTCTCTATTATATCCTGGATAAAGGAAAATATCAAAATTCTATGTATGTGAGATGGAACTATCAACATTCTATTCCCTTGAGATTATCCTTTATCTAAACTAGAATAGTAGTCTCAAATTGCCAAGGTGCTAAGCAAAACCAGGATGTGTAATCAACATAATAACCTTGTTTGGGAAAAACGGTGTTGAAGTAATGGAAATCATATGATGTCAAAGCCACTTTGTTGTCTGCTTTAAAAACCAGCCAGAAACGGTTCTACCAAAACTCATTAAACTGGCTGCAGGCCATCCAAGCAGCTAAGATAATAAGCAATACTTAGAGAGTGGGAGGCCATAAACAGAAACGGGAACTCCCCAAAAACTGACTCCAATTTTGAAATCGCCTTAGAACAAACCTCCTGTAAATTCAATTATAAGAACCTTGGAACTTACTGCAAATCCATCACTTTCAAGACTTCCACATGCTTTAAAACATTCTTTTCATCTAAGAAACAACAGGTATGCTGTGAAAGAGATTATAGATATAAGCAGTCACTATTTTTTGAAACCTGACTTGTGTGTGCAAGTGTGCGCGTGAGAAAAGAGAGTAAATTGTTGTGTTTAAAAGTCCATGGTAAATGTGTGATAATAAGTAATTTTTACTTTTAAGAATTAGCCAAAGTGTTTGCTGCAGCAGTTTTTTTTAATTGGGATGTCCATTCAGAGAGGAATAAAAACACACACAATCGTTGAATGCAGATATCCTAGTCACCAGCAATAAAAAAAATGTCTATTATGTTCTGTTTGGAATGTTTATGTTTATGTTCTTGGTGACCCTTTCATATTGATGGCCTCTAGTTATGTGCTTTCTGACAAAAGGACACCTTTTCTCCAATGTACATCTCAGAGCGTGAATGTGATGGGAGTGAAGATAGCAATCTAAGTGAAATACATGTTGTGTGTTTTCCCCTTTCAAGAATATGGAAGAACAAGGGCTAAAATCCTGAACAATCATACACAGTGTGTTATCGAAGAAGAAGTTGTGCTAGTGAGTTAAGGACTTGCAAGAGCCAATGTGCCAAAGTATTCATGTCTGCAAGTGAGCTATGTACAAAGCCTGCCTTCAAGTGTTAGTTTGCTAAGAAGGTTGCAGTCAATGAACCATCCATTAGTTGCCCCAATATTGCAGGTAAAAGACTCTTTCTCACTCTCAGTGCTGGAAACCAGATAACCAGCAACCTACTTAAAAGGACACAGGGCAAGAAGGAAGATTGTTTTGCTCTGAGTGCTACCAGCCAAACTCCAATTAAAAAAGAACAGGACAAAAGAATTCCCAAAATAAACCAGTGAACTATTGATATTATCCCATCTACTGCACATAAATGACCTATAGATACGAATCTATGTGTCTTCTAACTTTTATTTCTTATTTTGGACTTACTTCTTATTTCTAATCTCTGTACATGTGTGTTGCATTATTATTTCCTCTTGTGTTTAGTAATTAATAAACAAACCCTCAGGAAAGCCTGGTTAAATTGGCTCCTTTTAAAACTTATACTGATTCGGTGTGGGAGGAAGGTATTTACAAGGGAAAGAACTCTTTGTATGTTAACCTTGTTGAGATGAACCAAGGGGATGGGTGAATAAAGAGGGGAGGCAATTCATTCACCTTCAGCTGGGAGCTCAATAATTTGGCATAACCCATCAGGAGCTGTAATAACTTGGGACACCTTGCCCATGGACTGGTTCAATCAAAATATTTCACAATTTTAAAGTCCTCAATTAAGCAACTCCTCCACCTATATTTTCTCAAGAGAGGATAGATTTAGCTTGGCAATTTTTTTTCCTGATAAGTAAGCTCATATATTTCTTGTATTATCCTTCTAAATCTCCTTTGCACCTTCTCTAGTGCTTTTCTCTCCACTCTAGGTGTAATATGTGCTTTGATAGGTCACAGCAACCATTTCTGTATTTCATTCAAGTCGTCCTTCCTTGTTTGAGATGGCAGACACTAAAAGATTAGTTTTCCAGTCAGCATTATTTGTACTGGTTTATCACCATTTGTATTGAAACATGACTGATTGAAAGTTCTAGGCTTCAGACTCAGAAGTTACTGCACAAGTGGTTCATACCAGCAAAGCCTAAACCTGTCCTCACGTGCTGTCCATGCATGTTGCACTCACTTCGCATTTCAGAACTTTTCTAAAACTAACACATAGCATATTTGGAAAAGAAGGTAAGTAATTGTTAATAAAATGTATTATTGTGTCTCCCAGAATGTGCTTTACGGTCAATGAATTGCACTTAAATACAGTCAATACTTAAATATAGACAAACATAGATGCCATTTTTGCTCTAATAATACCTCATGCCAGATCATCTGACAAAATCTGTGTGGCACTGTCTTTATTATCTCAAATTGTTCCAGTCGTGGAGAATACCTTACAAACAACACAACTTTTTTTGCTATGTTTGTTCTTAGGATGCCATCATAGCTGGCAAGACCAGTTTGTTTTACCCATCTCAAATTACTCCAGTTAAGATAATGGTGATAAGATAAGAACTGCTGCAGGCTGTTAGGTATAGGTCTACACCCGGAACATTTTTATTTGTGATTTAATATAGCTTGGGTAACTTTTTATGTATTGGTTGACAAGGCAGCCGAGAATCAAACACATTGCTAGAGACAAAACAAGGTAACAGACCTAGCAGACTTGGGATTTTACAATAATCCAGTATTTTTGTGATGATTACTAATGAGATTGCATTTAATGCAGATTTATTCATTAATTCAACTTTACTCCCCCCAAATTTTTGTGGTGGAATTTGAATTAGTGAGCTGAATTTTCAAAGTGGCATTGGAAACTGCAGAAATTGAACTGAGTTTCCTTGTGTGAATCACAAAATGTTGTCATGCAGACTAGCAGATAATTGGAAAGGTTACTGGAGTGTAACTTTGTCATTTATTACAAGGGAGGAGGTACAATATAAAAGCAGGGAAATCTTGTTCCAACTGAGACCCCAACTAGATTACTGTGTATCCTTTCAGGCTCCTTATTTAAGGTAGGACATACTTGAGTTGAGTGTAGTTCAGAGAATCAATGGACTGATTCTTGCGATGACCAGATTACCTTATGAGGTAAGGTTAGGCCTTTGCTTGTTCGAGTTAAGAAGAATGAGAGGTGATCACATTGAAGACTATAAAGCTCTGAGGAGTCTCCAAAGTGTAAATGCTGAGTGAATGTTTTGACTCAGAATCCAATGTTATGGACATAATTTTAGAATAAAGGTCTCTCATTTAAGGTGGAAGTGGAGACAGGTATTTTTGGTTGTTAATGTTTGGAAATTACTACCTGAGAGAGCAGGGAAGGCTGGCTTATTGAAAATATTCAGGTCTGAGTTAGACAGATTTTTTAATCTAAATGGAAGTCAAAGATTATGGGGAGCAAGCAGGTAAGTGGAGTTGAAGTCCCAATCAGGTGAATCATGATCATACTAAATAGTGCAGCAAATCCAAGAGGGAAAATGTTCTAGTCTTGTTCCTTTTGTTTATGTTATTTTGTAATATGCCTGTAATTATTTTCGTTTCAGTTTATTTTTGTCCTTTTCTTCATCAACATTTTGTCCAGCTCTTTTTTTAAAAAAAGGTAATCACCAAAACTATTGTTAACAGGAGTCTGTTGCAAACATCTATTGCCCTGGTTTTCATTTCTAATTTTCATTTTAACATGACTCTTGCCAATTTTTACTCAAGCCTTTGTTGTGTGATCATATTTTGGCTTAATAAAACTGCATGCATTATTTATACTGATTGGAATTTAAAGATCTGGATCAAGTTCTTGTTCAGTCTTTTCTCTTTTGAACAGAAATTAATTTCTTAACCTTGTGGATTATTTTTAAGAGCTGGAATCATCCTTGGCATTTTCTTCTGAACTCTCTCCAAAGTGCCAATATCCTTTTGAAGGCAAGATGTCCAAATTAGTCACAATGTTGCAGATTTCTTTTTTTAACTCTTTACTCTTTAGAGTGCAGGAATTGAAAAATCAACTGAGTCTAAAATACGTTGCTAAATAATTGATGTGATTGACAGTAAGACACAACAGAGTTACTGATAAAGATGCTCACAATCTGATTTGGGTGTATAATTCAAAGGCCAGAGTGATCAATTTTGTTCTGGGAGACAGAGTGCTCATTTTTTAAAAAATTGACATCTTCTTTGAACTGTTACTTGTTCTGTTTCCTAGAAATCATTACCAAATGGCTGCTTTCAATTTTTTTTATTCCCTTGCTGTCAAAACACCTTACCAGTAGATTTCCTCTTTCTCTTTCTCTCTCCTCTTTTCAGACAGTTTGACAGCTATCTTTCTTATTGTGTCCATATTTTTAACTCAGACTTAAAAAAAGTTTGGCACGTTGGTCTTTCTTCACCAGTTTGAAGTATTAATGGAATTCTGAAGAAGAGCCATTGGAATGGAAACTTAACTCTGTTTCTCGCTTCACCCATGCTGGCGGACCTGCTGAATTTCTACAATATTTTCTGTTTTTGAAGCAACAATGACATGCCTGAATTAGATCAAGCATGGAGGCTTGCCTTGTGATTTTTACTAAGCAATCTGTAATCTTTCCTTTGCTGTTAACCAAACTATTTCTTTATTTACCAAAGATTCTAGCTTCTTACTTTACTCTTTCCTAAGGCTGTATTTAAAAAACCACAGTGAAAAGCCTCAAATGTTTGAGTGTGGTGTTATCAACTGTTTTGCAAGATGAAGACGTATGGTTTAGTCTGATCATCAAATATCTTGCATCTGGAACTTAGAGTGATCTATAAGGAACTCACTTTGATCCGATGCACAGCGTACAGTTAGTAACCAAATCCATCTCCCCCTTCAATAAGCATTCACCAATCTCTACCCATGTGTTCTCTCCACTGTGCATTTTCCACATTAAAAGTTAGCTATCGCTCTTGGTCAGTCTATGCAGATTGTCTATGCTTTTCCACTAATCGACTTCTTTAATATTAGCCGCTTGTGTCGGCTATGAGTTTTATTTTAACAGAGTCCCATGTAAAATGTGACGTGATCTTCTGATAATTCAAAATATTTTTAACATTTTCTACTAGATTTATTTATTGCAACTGAAACTATACCTCCTTTTCAATCTAACTGGAAAAGTCTGGAAATGTATAGTAGATCCGTTTGGGTCTTAAAACAAAAGGGGGGAAATCTAAGTATTCCAGTTGGAACCTATTCTCAAATCAAGGATTTTTTTCTCTGTCCTTTTTGTTTGCATTGCTTGCCGTTTTATATTCTGACTTCCCATTTCCATGATAGTCTGCATAGTGTTAGCACCATGGCGATGTTTTAAGGTGAATTTGTTTGTGGGACTAACACTATTTTGTCGAAACCCAGAGTTTATTTCAAATGTTTTTGGTTATTAATTCATTGGGTGAAATTGTACTGGAATGATTCCACTTGGAAAGAATCTGCTCTGGGATGCGGGTACAAAACGTGTATTTAGCAGAAATTTAGATCAGTACTCGTTCATAATTCAATAAATACCGAGCTCTATAAGCGGAATTATTTAAAAGGTGAAAACAAGTGGTCAGGAGTCACTTTCCTGAACATGCAAGTGTAGATGTACAATCCGTGGAGAGATCTTGCGTAAAACTAAAACGATTGACCCGAATTTCTGCATATATTCTATCGCACATTACACTGTAACTAATGCTCATCTTCCCGGTCCACTATGTGCTGGATAACTTGTAGAATTAATTTCTTAATAACATAAACACATTGGCTGACTCTGCAATGAAAACAGCTGACATATTAAAAAGAGGTTGACATGAAATTGTGTTGTTTGTGCGCCTGGTACATTTTCTCTGCATTAAAAACACAGAGAACAGCCAGGTACATCTAATAGTCTCACTTCTGGGAAGATCTCACCGGGTCTGATATCCATCATCTCCCGCAAATCATAGGAATATTGTTGCTGAGAAATGAAGGGAAGAATCAGAAATTAATTAAGGGTCTCATTATTTATCTGCTGACAACATTTCCGTTTAGGTAGGCTAATCACGAAAAGCGCTAATGAACGCTACTTCTTTCCGGTTATCCTTAGCTTTAATATCTCGTACGTTTATAGAGGTCTGAAATATTTTTCTCAAGCTGCTTAATAGCTGACAGTTAATATTTCAGTGCCCATTCATAACTCGGATAACACCAGGACCCCTTGTTTCATTTCCTTTCCAAACATTAATCTGGAGAGAGTTTCTATTTATCTGGGATGGCCCCTAAATTAGCTCCAATGTGCCGAAACGTTTAGCAATAATTAAAAAAAAATACGTCTCGGGTCACAGCTGCGACTAAGACAGTGTAAAATGCTTCGTGCAAATTCAGATGGATGGCAAAAACAAAATTGAAAAAAAAAACAGAATTCGTGCAATGGGTAAATAGATTAAGTTAACGTTACTGGTGTATCAGATTGGCGTTTCTCAGAGCTAGTAGTAAAGGTAGGAGGGTGGATTAGTGAGGACCGGTTCTTCAAGAATCGCAAAGCTTGCCAAAGTCCAGTGTAGGGGGACGCACTTCATTCTCGGGTGCAATAGGACATTTTCAAACTGTAGGGAAGAGGGCACGGGGCAGAGCCATCTGCTGGATATTGCCATCATTGCAGCCTCTCATGTCGAGTTCCGGCCGCTACAGTTACCAAGGGGAGGAGGGGTGGTTTGTAAACAGAGAAAACATCAGGGAGAAAGCTCCCTCTGATCTGACTGTGTACCGCCAAGCAACTGAAAGATAAGTGGATCACGTTGAAACAGATAAACAGACAATAACGCCTAGTTGTCTGCCTGCCTGCATTGTAATCAGAACCATCAAAAGAAAATATTAAATCTGAACGGCCCGACTTCTGAAACGTAGAGGGGATTTTTCCCCTCTCGACAACTGATGCAGACAAAAAAAAATCATAAATAACAGGGCGTCGCTGTCTGGTTCTGCGAATATTTGCATACACTTCGAAGTTACCGGAAAAAGCTTAAGTTTATGAGAATAATTAAATGTTTTTGGGTCAATGTTGTGTCTCATGCTTGACTGCTTAAGGTCATTTTGGATATAATGAAACAAAATCACCAGCAGTTATCTCAGTCTTAAATAGTACCGGAATTCCACCCGAATTAAACTTTACAGTTAAACTTTGAACACGTCTTTCTTAAACGGCAACCCGCTCGGTTAATTCGAGGTCCGAGTCTGTCCCCCTTTTCTAACAGAAATATTGCCAAGTATTCAAGCAGCCGTTCACTAATCCAGCACATTATCGATTTCTACGCTACTTTGATGTACAGTGTTACAAACCCGAATGTCTCTTGATAAATTCCTGTAACAATATACGGCGCGTAAATTGGTATAATGAAAACCGTCTTCTATATTCTCCTGAAAAATGTTTCTGGTACAGTTTCATGACAAATTGGGGAAGAGCAATTGGTCGCGCCTCCATTTGCAATCTCTTATAAAAAGCACAACGTATCATCAAACCAGGCAGTTATCTAAAGGCAGCTAATCAAATGTACCTTGCTATTCCTTTATCTGCTTGTTAACAAAATTGTTATCTAACTCCCCTAAACATCAGCATTACTCTCCAAGCCTTTATCGGTAATGAAAGTGTTGGAGCCTATCAATTAGTCCAAAGGCGTTTATTATATAAAGGAGAAAATCAAATGTTGTTCTATCCACCTTGTCAAAAGTTTTATTAAGAAAATCGGGAGAATGTGTTTACAATTGTGTAGTCCTCCTATTTCCCAAAATCCCTGAATTCTGAGTGATTTGTGTTTTGAAATAATTTAGGAATCCAATGGGACGGGCAGGTTGCCCGTTAAAGCAGTGCATTCAATGGTGAGAATTGAATGGCCGGTGGAAGAGAGGTAAAAACAGACTGTTCCAAATAAAAATGTCATATCCAAACATGTGCAAATCAATGCAGTCAGGACTTGTATTTAAAAACCAATACATGCGCACACCTTGTCTATTGTCCAATTGCGGGCTGATTAATGTCAAAAATCACACACCAGGTTATAGTCCAACAGGTTTATTTGAAGACACAAGCTTTCGACGTCTCACTCCTTTTTCAGGTGACTGACACCTGAAGAAGGACCGAGGCTCCGAAAGGTTGTGTCTTCAAATAAATCTGTTGAATTATAATCTGATACCGTGTGATTTTTGACCTTGTGCATCCCAGTCCAACACCGGCACCTTCACATCAGGACTGATAACGACAATGGCGACGATGTGTCTATCCAATAAATGTTCACCGCTTAATGTTGGATACATGGAGATAAACACGCTATAAGAATACATTTATATAAGCGCGCCCGTGTCTGTGAATTTTGTATTTCAAACTCCATCAGACGCTAATGAAGATTACTAATTCAATGTATATTGCATTGCAGTATTATAGACTCGTACAACAGGTCACTAAGCGGTTTAGACTTTGTTTGGGGGATTTCCTCACTGTAAAACCGAACTGTTTCTCCCGGTTCTAGGCTGATTATTATAAACGAGCTGGCTTAACCAGCCGTTCTGTTCTGCTTTGAAAAAATTGTCCTCTTTATTTATCGAAACGATGTAAAGTGTATTTCTACTGGAAGGGTTTTGTGCGTGCGTGCGTGCGTGTGTGTGTGTGAGAGAGAGAGAGAGAGAGAGATTGGGGGGTGGGGGGGGGGGGTAAAATAAGACCCAAAGTGTAAACCTGTTCAGTGGCCGATGACTTTGTGGCGACCTTTTTGAGAATGGCCTATGCATGCGGAATAATGGTCTCCTTACAGACATGGAAATGGCTTAGTCCTATCGCTTTCTCCATGGCAACGATCAAAGTCATAATCTAGGAGGGATAAATGAGTTATGAAAACGCAGAAGTGAAGACGGGATTAACCCGATCCGTGGTGCAGGATGTCAATCAGAGATCCTCGCGTCGTTATTAGCTTTTTCCCTAACTCGTCTGGTTTTAGTTAGTTATTTTGGGGGCTGGGGGTGGGGGAACACTCCTCACAACCCCAAGGGGATAACTTTTGCACTCATCTCTTTCGAATGCACGGTGTCAAGGCCCATGGTGCTGTCAAGGACCTTACAATCTCCCATGTGAGCCTTTTGAACGACTTTAGAAACCAATTTACCGACAGATATGCCGTTTATTTATTGGAGATTATTTAGATCATTAGATGCTGGCGGCGTTCAAATCTTACGGCGCTTGGAGCCCGTTACACCCCCAACTGAGAGAAATTCTCGCTTTAACCCTTTGAGCTCGGATATTGCTCCAATTCAGGCAACAGACCACTGGAGGACCTGTGTAAAAGAATACATTGCCCCAAGTGAAGTCTTTCTGTTCTCCCCGTTACTATTGCAAATCGTGTGTGTTAGTATGTACTCAGATTGTGAATCCTTGTTTAATGATCGGTAATAAATGGCGCGCCTGTTTGGAGAACTGACCAGCAGATAAAACATTCAGGAAGCTAATTATGCGAGCCCCACTGAGTGGATGTGCCATCTGCAAGGAAAATATTGTCTGTGTGCCCCCTCAATGGGCACTGTGATCCTCAAGGAGTGTTTTAAGTTGAAATCTTTGTTTGCCCTGTCCTGTTACTTGTGAATCCCTTCCACTATAGGGGCCTATCCACTTCTAGGATAAATTGGGACGTTCAGTCGACATCACGCCGCGCGAATAATTAATTCATCGGTTAAATCGATAAAGATATTTAAACAAGACACGGTGAATTTGTGTCTGCACATGTTTTCCAGATTGTTTATCTCCTTAAAAAAGACGCATGTGCGTTCCAGTACAGTGTATGTAGAATATACTTGCTTATATCTCAATAAGTGTGCATGCAAACCCATCACTGGATAAATCCATATGAAGCAGAAAGATATGTGGGTTTACTCCAATAATTTATACCTAGATGAAAATTCAAACTCAGATAAAAAAAACTTGCTTCTTCTTTGTCAAGAATTAAATTATTAACTTCCAACAATGTCACATATACCATGTCAATGTTTAAACATTCCTCTCGCCAAATTTGTCACTGAACGGGAGTTTCGAATGTGTGGCGTTCACTTGCAGTTAATGAGACCAGTTAAAATCCTGACGAGTTTATCTCTTTTAATATATAATATATATTATTCTGTTTATTTAAGCGGGGTCCAACCCACGACAGGGCCACGTACAGACCAAAAAAAAGTAGTTTACGAAATACTGTGACCCCCCTCTTCCATTTGATATTGGGGTCTGTGACACTCATTGAGGATTTCGCAGCTATAAGTAAAATTCGGACAAGCTATGGCTGTAACCAAAGCCTCGTGAAATGGGGGCCATCAGCAAAACCTGATAGCTTCAAAGTTGGACTCTGTAAGGAGTTGAGGACATACTAGCCGTGTGGAAAGGCAGATTCCGAGCTAACCACCGACAAGACGTCGCCAAGCGGGGTGTAAACGCTAAACGACCTGTATTTGTTCCAGCGATTGCAGTGAAACCGAGTCCCTTTTCAGTGGAGTTCCCCGACTCTCCACAAACAGCCATTCACTAAGCCGCTTAAATACGCTCTAATAATACTTTAATGAATTCCCGAATGGAGTAGAACTGAAAGCAGCCTACACAGTGCGGACAGCAGCACCATCAAAATCACAGCATTGTTAGTGCTGCACCAATCATAAGTAGTCTATTAATTTTAAGTAATGAATATTTAAACATATCTTCCAAATTTAGTTTATCAGTGCAGGGCTACAGAATAAATTATTTAAAGAAAAGTACCTGTATCACTTTGTGCAATTCTAATGTTACTAAATATTTCTTAATTTCGTGCGAATTATGTAAAGGTACTTCAAAACGACCAGATCAAGGGAGATTATACAAAGATGAAGCATTGATCTAGTTATCACGTGTATGAGCAGTAGATGCAGTGGACATTAATTCTCATTTCTCATGATGTTTTCCTTTTCATTCCGGTGGGAGCACTGCACTTACCTGCCTCTGTTTATTAAAGTTAACTCGAGTGTCCCTCTTAGCATTTGCATGGTGCAAACTTTTACTGAAACATACTGTACATTAGCAATGTATTGCGGTGGGGTGTGGTGTGTGTGTAAATAACTGCTGCACAAACTTGCATTGCCCTGATTGTTACTGCGGTTACAACTACACCTAGGTATATTGGTCAGTTTCCGCTCCTTTGAGTGGGCATGCTACTAAAATGACCACCCTCATTTGGTAAAGAACCTAGTTCTGGGATGCCCCTCAGTGCTCAGAGCAACAACTTTGCCAGCTTCAGAAAGGACATAGAACAGTACAACGCAGTACAGGCCCTTCGGCCCACGATGTGGTGCCGACCTATAATCCTACTCTAAGAACAAACTACCCTGCGTATCCTACATTTTACTATCATCCGCATTTAGAATAATTCGACCAATCAGCGACCCCTGTGCAATCAGTCTGATTTGGATGCGGGGTCTGTCACTGAATGGATTATATGGGTTGACCTCCCCGACATCATCATGTAGACTGGGGGAGAATTTCAAGTATTGGGATGACAGGTAGCCGACCCTATAGCTTAAACGGGGACAATATACTTCAATCCTGAGGTCCTTGCTTCCCCAAGATACAATTCATTCCCATTCCCCCTTGACCCCGTGACTTTTGCATAACTATATTTAAAATCATTTGTAGCTCTGAATTCGATGACTGACATCGAGCAGTGGTTGCCGGCACCTGCTGGGACTTCTCCTTTTGGCTCTTCAGGCAGTCCACAGCAACGAACCGACAACGCTCATGGCGAATTGATGTCTTTTGTACCTTTCCTTGTAATAAAAATCAAATGCAGTGAAAACTTTGCTATCAAAATCAATTGCTGAAGAGGTTATTTTCACGGAGGCTCGCCTTTGTTTTAAATACAAACATGCGTCTGGGAGGGTTCCGGGGGCACAAGAAACGCTGGGATTTGAAAGAGGAAAGGGTAACGGGAAGATGAGCATCCAATAATTAAAGTTGCAAATATCATGCAAATTTATTGCTGAAGATGGGACGAAAATGTGGGTTAAATACGCGGAGCTAATGTCAAAAACGGGAACATGGAAAATGAATAAACATTTTCTCAAGTGTGAGTGGATGTTTATGTGGTCCAGGGTTGGAGCGACGCTTCTTAATTCTGGCAAGATGATAGAAAGGGTAACCGAAATGGGCCCGAGACATCTCTGTTCTTTTGCTCCTTCCTAGAAGTCGGTGCTGATGTTAACGAACAGAAAGAAGAACTGGAACGTGCAGCTTGGGCATCACCGATTTGGCTTTGAACCACAGACAGACAATGAGACAATCAGAAGCGAGCAAAAAAAAACTGTGCGAATGCAATGTTTGAATTTGCTCGGATTAAATGGGTAATGATGTAGGGGATAGAGCTGCGCGCTCTCAATCCAACCTCTGTTGCCCTAGATTGCTTTTGTTTTCCCAGACAGTAAAGGTAGAGCCAGCCTTTTATCATTATCACCAATCAATCAATCAGGGAAGAAATTCTCAACACGCGATTTGAAAATGTGTTCATGAACGAAAACTTAACATTTTTAATAGAAAAAATACAGAGACAAAATTTCTGTGGGAGCTTGGCACCAAAACTATACAGTATAATGGAAAGCGCAGCTTCCTCGACAGGAATCAATAGATTAAGAAACAATGAAACTGGCAGTGTGCTTCCTACAGTAAGTGCGGCCAATAATATGACTGCAGACTTGCCCAATTTTTTGACAATACCTATCTCCACATCTTGACTGTATTTTGACTATCGGAGCTTCACTACTTATATATGTCTCACAATGATCATCGATATTGTACAAGATAGATTCATAGATATCCAATGTTTGTAAGATTCGATATTCTATGCATTCATGGACATTCTCGGTCTGTATATGCACTCATAAATCGAGTCCATAATTAATTTGTGGACCCTCAAATAGATTTTATGCGGTCTTCAGGGAATGTGGATGTGATGCTATTTGAATGAGGTTTATTCCTGAACATGAAACGCCTTTCAGTGCAAATAAATAAACGCTAGGGGTGGAGGAGGAGGTGGGGGTGAGGGGGTGGTTGGGAGGGGGGGTTGAGAAAATATATTTAGTAAATTGGTCAACCCTGCTTTTTTTTAAATGTTCAAAATATGTGCTTGCGATCTTTAATGATGCGCCGCATCCCTAATAGTTATCATAACAATCATTCTTTTTGTTCCTCCCTTTTGTCAAAACGCCAGTATCCTCGACATCCAGTTTGATGAAAATATCTTGCGGTGTTTTGGGGAAAGGGGGTAAGGCGCACAATTTCAGGTCGATCTTGTTAATTTCAGGTTGGAAATTGACACACTAATTAAACAGCACTAGACCACTCAAAGGCAGATTATTGGCCTTATCAGATCGACTATATTTTCCCAATTAAAATCGTAAGGCATTTCACTAGCCTGTGGATGAAAAATAGGGGACTTTACAACGGTGACCATCGTATTTTTACATCAGATTCATTGTGATGTATTAGATGCAATAAATTACCCGATGTAACAAAACATTGGGAGTTGAAAGGCTGATTATCTGCAGCACAGAGATAAGGCTGCATTATTCGAAATCATTATGAAACCGACGTTTGCGCTGACTTCTTTCTTAATCAGACCTTCTTATCCTGGTTCCGTGAGCAGCACCGATAAGGAGCAAGTAATTTATAATTCGCCACCTTCACTAATATTTAAAAAGTCAAACCCAAGAACGCCATAAAAAAAAACCCGAACGCAGCCCAGATGAAAAATTGTCGGTATTAACACAATTTAATTAAATTTGCAGCCGGGGCGTCACGGATGGAGGAGGTGGGGGGGCGAGAAAATTGACTTTTTTAAAGGATGTGGCTGTCACCATTTCAGTTGTGACTGGGTGCTGTTTGGAGAGACATTGAGAATATATTAGCATTTGCTTTTTCATAAATCAGATGCCCATGGTTTATTACATCATTGGCCACGATGTTAGATCAAGATAAAATATCATGGAGGGTAAGATATCCGGGGGTGTCGTACCCTTAATGGGGACTTTATCTCTCGTACTCTTCCCGTGCCTGTTAAAACTATTTTCTTTTTGTTGTTGCAAAATTGAGTGCTATTGAGGATGAATTGTTTATATGAACCTATAAAGGCTTCTTTTTTAACGTCCACGGGGTGGTTGCAAACGATCATCAATCATAAAACTGCTGATATCGAAACGTTTCCAAACATTGCTAATTGTTTCCGCTTAGCAGACCTGGTCATTTTGTTATCGCTGGTTGTGTTTCATTGATTTAATACTAAAATTGTTAAGCAGCTCGTATGGACAATCTTGTTCTTAGTTTTGTCTGGTCTAAACAGTGGAACGATTATAATAGCGGAGTAGAATTCCACATTGAAGCAAATCTCATATGTAGTCACACGTTATAAGTGTGTAATCTTAATCCATCCAGTGCCAGACTGGTATATTTCGTTATTATATCCCCCTACAATATGAATATGTACCAAACTGTGTGTCTGTGCTACAGAAGGCGAAATATGTTTCTGATTCCATTCTCGCTCTCTCGTGAGTCATGTAATGTCCACTGGAAACACCCAGAATGTTTATTTCTCAAAAAGCAGATAAAAAGCAAACAAGACTGACGGATTAGTGGGCGGTTGTCACAATATAAAGGAGCAGTGCCTAGTGTATTGGATACACTGTCTAAAATCTTACCCATATTAATATATGTCAACTGGTATCAGTCAGATAGCCGAAATTGGATTTTTTTTTCACAAAAACGACATATTGTGTTGGCAAAGTAAAATCCTTCACTGCCTGTCTCCGTTTGCAACCAAAGAAAGGTTTTTTTTTCGCAGTTTCCTCACCCACACGTTCAAACACCGGTCCTGAACTGCATTCCCACTTGGTCTCCAGAGATAGCACTGATAGTTCTATCGATCGATTAAGAAAGAATGGGGCTGCGATAAATGGGAGACGCCTCAAACTCCTGCCAGTTACATCCAGGTTCACGGAAATAAAATTATTTGTGAAAAAGTATTGCAGAAAATTAATATTCGGTCAAATTAACATACATTCAAACATTGTTGTTCGTCTTCCCACACCCCCACCCCCCAAAAAATGTATATTTGTTCGGCTTTTGGCATCTCACTGTAGTTCTGTAAGATCAATCTGAAGTGGGCAATACGGCATATTATGATAAATAAAGATATTGTGTATATGTTTTGTAGTTGCAAACAATAGAGTTGGGAGAATAGCGCCCGTGTAACAGTGCCCGTCATTCGACGCGTCATCTATTTTATACAGCATACATTAGGAGGAGGGAAACAGATATTCCCTTCATTGTAATGTATCCTGCAATAAACATAAAGTCCTTCCATGTCCTGACTTTCTCGGAATTATTCCTTTTTTTTGTAGAGGGGGATAAAAGATAATCTGTAACTCGCCCTTATTGTTTCCGAATGTTATCATGTCGTGTTAGTGACTTAATTATCTTGAATCTATTAGCTTGATTGAATTCGCTTGGCGAAGATAGAAATTGTGGCGATCAGTTTACAAGCAGATACAATGAATGATATTGAAGTCCCTTTCATCAGTCCAGTGCGGTTTTAACCATCACACCCCCACCCCTCCCATTTATACCAGCCTGTTATAAAGTAATTGCCACCATAAGCGAAGTGAGCCCATGTTTGTCAGGGAGATAGCGGTGTGTGTGTGAGGGCCTAGTTATAACTAGGTGCAATATCCAATTCATCATTTTACTGACCGAGGGATGTGAGATCATGTCTCCCTCAAAATTCAGTTTTAATTTCGCGTGGGGAAAACAAAATGCTACTCTCACTGCAACAAAATTGTCACTTTTTTTTTCTTTGCAAAGATACCATCAGTCAGCAACGCTTTTGAAAGATTATCTTTTCATTAAAGACATCGATTCCAATAAGTGTATTTAGGAACATTCCCCTGTCTGTTTGACGGATACCTCCAAGCAGTTTGTAAGCTTGAAGGTCTCTGCTTTCTCAAACATGGTCACACTCCCAGTGTCTGACCGTGACACGCTCCCTCCCAAAGTTTGGCGTAAATAGCCAGGTAAAATGATGCAAATACTAAGGACCGGCCCGTTTATTTCATTCACTCGTGTCTTCGTTTAAGGTAGAGAGAGAATTCTGCGGCAGAGGAGGCAAGAGATGTCGAGATGACATTAAACAATCAAAAACAACAGAGTGCATTTGGTGAGAAGGTCGGTTCCGCTAATATAACCGGCAAGATCTTTCGTTCCTCGACATTTTAAACCCCTCTTTCTGCTTTACGAGCTTTGAAATGACAGCAAACAGCGTGAAATAATTTGCATTTGGAAGATACCAGGTCTTACTCACATCACAACCGCGTTTATAAAAGGACGCGTTTGCTGTTTTCTTTTCCCTCCACACCACCCCCAACCCCGCAACACCCCCATCCCCCACCCATTTGAAAATCATTTAAATGAGAAATTAATCGTATTTCGTGGATGGTCAGTCTTCGACTTGATCTGAGCTACCTTAACAACCCGGAAGAGAACTCGAGAGGCTGGCTTTACGGCTGAATGCAGAGTTTGGTCTGATTGAAATAGCGAGTCGGGCTATAATTGCACATTGCTCGTCTGTCTGTCACGGGGCGATAAGTTTTGGGAGAGAGATCAGGGAAAAAAAAACACAGCGAGCTGCTAGCGCCAGACTCCACACAAGAGCTCAAGAGGTCAGTAAATATTTATATTTTCTCAACATCTTTCCCACGTGGAGTGAGGCCGACCCCCAGAGGCACTTAAACGGAGGGGTGACATTAACGAACAGTTCGTTAAACCGAGAATAACATAATCGAGAATAAACGCGCTGACAACCGCTGAAATCGCACTGTATTCTGTTACCGTTACCGTCAATAGCCCCCCTTCACTGTATTGTATTTATTTCTGTGAATCCCGTTCAAATATAAATTATTAATCCAAGGTCGATTTTACAGTTTGATTCGGGAGTCAGTTCAGGTATCAATTACTTTGCAAACCAACCAAATGATGCAGTTAACACCTAAGTGGGTTTGGTTGGAATTAAGACACCGGTGCTCGAAGCTAACGGTGAAAATACACTGAGTGCAATTCATCTGGGACAACACGGCATTCAGACTTGGGCATTATGTGCGGATTTTTTCCCGAAAATAAAAGCAGCGTTTGAGTAACTATGTGCGTGAGGTGAACTCATCTGAATGAATTTCCAATTCTGACCTTCGAATTAAATCTCGTCAGAACTTCATTTGAGTCCAACAATGAAGAAACTGATCTCATCAATAGCCATTGTCCGACGGCAGGGCGCATTACAGTGGATGAAAATAGCCTGCATTTATTCGTTATTTATTACCAACCATTGGAAGTGGCAATTGGGACACTCTAGACATTATTCGCATTCTCAAATAACTGTCATATAGTGCATGCGTATGAGAAAGCGGGGTAACTGCTGTGGGCTGGGGGGGGCGCGGGGGAGATGGGAGAGGGGGAGACCACATTCTCCTGTTCTGGAAGGGACCACGGTTAATGAACATCGAGGGGTGAGATCAAAAAAGTTATTGATGACAAACAAAAAATGCACTGTTAGAACAGCACGGGGTAAGAAACAGCTTAATTAGCCTGGGCTTTAACCTAAAAGATGCAAGAAAACGCTCAGAAAGCGATGACTGTCACCGTGCCGGTGTTATTTAACACGCTAGTCATTCATTTTAGCTCCATTTCGAAAATATCCTCAGATTAGAACCTCGGCAAATTGTGTTTTTTTTGTGGATGATGAACATTAGATTCTGATTCACCGTAATGGTGTCCCACGGCGGAATTTATGAACCGGAATTAAATCTAATTTTGGGAGGGGTGTGGGCAAATAGGCAGGTAAATTGCGCTGTTTATCGCCAGGCATACTCTCAGCAACGGTAAAACCCACTGCGGTTTTGTTCAGGAGCCTTCCTGCTGTTTGGCAATGAGACATTTTATGTAAAATGTTCCTAATGGAGCTGTATGATTAGGAGCTGCTCTGGACTGGGCCAGTGTACTGAGCAACACTGTGAGACCCCGATGGAGCAAGAGAAACAGAAGGTTGAGGGTCACTCTGCAAGGTCGTCATCTCACAGCCGCAGTGTCTCCTTGCAAACAAAAATATACTGATCAATTTCATGTTCATTTCACTCTTTCAGAAAAACGTCTCTACCTCCTCGTGGCAGACTCGCCATCGGGAACATCAGTAAGTGGACTTTACATTCATGTATCTGATTATATATCTGCTCGTGTATATGACTTGTCTATAATCCTCATACGTGTGCATTTATGGATGGATTTTGGATTCCACAGAGTAAATGTATGTAAACATATGTGCGGAGACACATACATGTGTATATACGTATGTGGAACTTTTGAAATATCATTCCTGAGGATAAAATAACATATAGGGGCACATAGATCTGCATTTCCATCCGGGATTTCAATTTGTCATTATTTAGGATAATCGTGGTTTATCGATTGTGGCAAAACGTTGCACATTTTTCTGGTTACTTTGGAGAAGAAGAAGCCATAAACGGCTAGTCCCCAGCTCCTGCCCCTCTCTGCAGTCTCACACACGGCTATCTCCTCATTCCCACTTTCGACTCATCCTTTTATCTCTCTCAGTCGCCGCTGGAAGAACCTTTCTTTTGACATTACAGAAGTGACACTTTTTTGTGTGTGTGAATGATGCTGTTTGTGAAACTGCAAACTTACTGTGGCATATAGATCAAAATAGGGGGGAAATGAATGAGCACAGACACGCACAGAGTTCTTCCTTTGAAATCTACCCCAGAATAGATTTGCGATCAGTTCGCCGTGAGCGCCGTGTTGCTGATTTCACCCGCAATGAAAACGTTCATCTTTTAAATGCGTAAGTGTTTCTGGTTAATTTTTTTAAAAATTGGAATGTTGAAGTGTTAAAGCTAAATGACTGTCTTAGGAAAATAAAGCAAAGAACCGCGTGAATAGAATCCGGAGTCCCAGTGCATCCGGATAGAATCTGAAAAAAGACCGAGATAGATACAGCATTAAAACAAAAACACTGAAATTGCTGGCAAAACTCGGCATCTACAGATGCTGTCAGACTTGTTGAGTTTCTTCAGCAATTTTTGGTTTTGTTTCAGATCTCCAGCATTCGCAGTTCTTTGTTTTATTTTCGCACCAGCTCATTCACCAGCTAAACTTTGCGATAAACCATGTAATGTCCGCTGAATAAATATGGCCGGTATTTCTCCCTTGCCATCCCATCGAACGAATTATAATATTGAGGATAAATAAGAACGAAGGGAGCCGGAGACAGAGAGGGATGTTCCAATTCTAACTATCGGCGCTTTCATTCCCTAATCTGCGACATTAAACATACACCATGTCACCTGTGAGAGGCGATAGGTCCTTCCGAATACTCAAGGGGGAGAACACTTGAGTTCAGAATCGACTGTCGGAGTTATCTCCGTGCAGTCATTGGCCGCTATCTCAGTATGTGCCAGGTCGAGTCTTCTGCCTGACAAAGCCAGAGATATGTCAATAGCTCCGACCAGCTCTAGTCCATGCCTCATTCTGTCACAAGGAAACACAATGACCGGCTGCCCTATGACAGTAAACCGGACAAGTTAAAACAAAACATAAGCTAAAATACATATTGAGTCTTTTAGGGAGGCCGAGAGACAATGCTGGGACACGCTATTAATGCCACATGTTGGAACTTACCATGAAGGATTTATTTTTTCTAGAATGCTTGCCTTTCAATTGTACACTGTACAATTTGGCCACAGGCAGTCACTAGAACAATTCTATTGCCCTTTTAGACAATATTGGGAAGAAGGAGCTGACACCCCCTCGCTCCGTTCTCGCGCAGAATGTAATTCTGCTTCTAGTTTAAAGCATTTGCAAACATGCAAATTGTTTAGACTTAATATTTTCTGGAAAATTGTGGAGCGTTGTGACTCAACAAGACACTTAGCCCGTTCTACACTTGCCGCCCTCGGTCTGAGGTGGTCCAATACCAAAAAGATCATTGTGTGTGGGTTCGATCAGCTTCCAGCAGGATTACCAACTTGTACACAATTTCTCAGACAGTAGCTCACCAAACTTTCAGAAAAACAACACATTTTGTTTTAACAAAGCGAAACTGTTGTTGGGAATCTGCAGTAAATCCAACCTAAGTCGGTATTAATAGAACGCTCCTTTAGATAAAAACAAGTCGGAGCTAACCATATAGTGAAACTCACCGGAACTTACCAACTTGAAACCTGAAATTGACAAGTCATGGCTTTGGACGTTCACACGCACAAGGAAGGGTTTTACACACACAACATAGACTTACACAGACACACACAAGTAGACACACACATAGTCTCACACATTCCCCCCAACCCCTTACACACACATAGAAACATCCACAAACGCATACACTGATACGTATACATACAGACTCGCACATTGTCCTCCTTATACACACACAGGCACGTACCAGTATATGTACAGGCACTCAGACTCACATAGACACAAGCACAAACACACACATACACATGTACATACACGCAGACACGTATGCACAGGCTCACACAGCCACACACGCACATACACACACAAATATACACACATAGATACACATAGACTCTCTCACACACAGAGGCACACAGGTATACACAGACAAAAGCACACTCACCCTGGATCCAGAGCGTAACACATCACTACAGGCACATTTTCACAATATTTCGAACATTTCTTTTTCCCTGTGAAACTATTGTGCAATCAGCGATTAGTCATTTTGCGCTGCTCGTGTTTTTTTTATTTCGTCTTAACATCGCGTTGATCAATTTTCTGATGAAAACGCGTTTCTCCTGTGTGTCACCATTTAAGTATAAATCTATCAGCATGGTAACACCTTTACTCCTTCTGTAAGTGATAAATCTGATAAGAATCGAATTAGCACTTAAATAAGAACGTTCTGGCGAAGTGCGGAGGACAATAAATAACAGGCTGTCCTTTGTGCCTACAGATGTCTCGTTTTCTTTATCCAAACCATTCGCTTGTGAATGTCAGATCAGTTCTATAAATCTAGAAAACTCTGGGTTTATATCATTGGTCGATTTAGAAAGAGATGTGCTGGTGAACTGATGAACAAAAATACGCTGTTATTAAGATCCGAAAGAGAATGTATGATGTCCAGAGAAAGACCAACGAATTGTATGGTCTCGTTTTATTTTAAAAGCTTTATAAAGATTTTTTTAAAGAGAAACTGATTATAATCTATCGGGGTATTTCAGTATCTCGTTTTAAAGTATTCCATCCTGTATCTTAGATACCAACTAATCCCGTTCGCTCGTTTGAACGGATCTCGATAATTAATGCAAGTTAGTCTCTACGTCTGAAGTTTTTCTTGCTAGTCAGCTCTGCCTTGAGGCTCGCTGTCCTCAGTATAACCCTGTGCCTTAGCCAGGGGCTATTTATATAACTTTACCTGTAAGGGGAGCGGTGATTGAACCGAATATTAGAGGGCGATTGAGACAGAAGATCAAAACCGACCGCAAACAGCACAGGGTAACTCTTAGTCGGTTAATTAAACAATCATTTCTGACGAGTCAGGGTCTGCCCGGTTACACGTGGTCTAACTCCAATGCGGTGCCTGATCACAGCTCAACAACAAACATCCTCAGGCTTTACGAAAAGATCGATGTGAATCGACGAATAATGCTCCCAAGACAGAGTGTATGTATGTTTTTGTGTTTTTTGGGGTGGGAGATAGCACTGACATCAATCGTAGTGGCGCGCCTTTTAAAATTCAAATCAAAATGAAGCACTCCTCCAAAAAATACACAGTTGTATTTTTTGCGCTAATTGTTAAAACAATGGCGCCGATTAGCTCTGCTTCTGTCAATCAGCACACACCATGTAACTGGGCGGGATTACAGAGACAGCGAAAGCATATTAGCCCACAACACACACACACACACACACAAAGGTCTTCTTCAGAGACCTGTTAAAGTTACAATTGCAACAGGAGTATAAAAAACACGGACAGATGTAACAATTCCTCGTCACGAGCCACCGAAATGACCAAAATTCGTTTGTTTTGCCCGAATCGTGTGTGGTCGCCTCAATAAATTGTGGTCTATAGACTGTAATTACCGTACCGGCTGTTCCCGTGACATTACTCATCCATAAACTTCCTTTTAACTACTAGGGGCTTGTTAGGCTTTGCTGAGATCCTACCTGCAGCGTAGGGATGGGGTGGAGGTTAAAGTGTCCACCGGCACCATTGTCAGCATTCAGTACGGAAGCGGTACACGAGGGAGCGGGTGGATTCCCTCATCCCGAACCCGGGTTAGATTCGGATTTACAGTCTCAGTTCAAAATTCCCTTTACACGCAACGGGGCATGAGCAAGTTACTATAGTTCAGAGCGAACCGTGACAACTATATGCATTTGCAAACTGTGTCTGGCCTGAGTAGCGCTAATTGAGCATCTTTAACTTCATACTATTTGCTAGCTTGGGAAGCCTTCTGAAACACGATAGGGAGGAAGGAGTAAGGGTAACACAAAAGATCATAATGGAAAATAAAAACAGCTCACCAGTATGAAGGCCTCTTAAAAATAAAGCAGCGCACCATTTATTAAAACAGAACTTTTGAGAGCATACGCAGTAAATATGTACTGTTTATAACGATGTGTCACGGGTGGATCAAGGTTGCCAGCCGCAAGCCATAAGGTAAAATCAACCATGATATTAATCCCTTTCCACAGGAATATTCAAATTAATTCAAAAAGGAAAGGCGAAGTTTTATTTTTGAGAGTTGAAAATGGTTATATGGTTACGTGAGTTTTGAATGATGATTTTGAAAATTGATTGAAATAAAAGGTCTTTTCGCAAATTTTTTTGGCAAAGCAGGAACTGTGGTGTTAAGAGCTCTCTATACAGTGACTGAGATCGAATTGGAGTTCTTTGGGCTGTCTACTCACTATGTAATGGAGACGTTCAATTGTCTTATAAGGGACAAAAAACAAAAGCACCACTGCATTTTCGGCTTAATCAGTGAATTGCAATCTGGGCAGATGATTGAGGTTGGTTAACTAAGGGTGCATATCAGAATCTCCAGATCCTTGCGCATTAAGGAGGCTTGCGGGTGCAAATCAACTTGAGGAAAAGTAATATCCCACTACCCCCACCAAAAAAGGGAGAAATCTTTGATCTAAGTGAAGAATATTCGCTCTCTGACCTAAACAAATCTATGTTATATGTTCTGTGGCATGTCGCTTCCGCTGGCCTTCTGACTGAAATTCCCTCTTCACTGCCTCATTTCCTGGCTATTTATTCAGCTAATGACGTCACGTCAAGTGGCGTCGGCATGGCTGGCCATTTCAGTAAAATGCAGAGCATCAAAAGAGCAACCTCCCATTTCCCCAATTACATACTGTTAGCCTGTGTAGCCAGCCTGGGAATTAGACTCTAAATACCAGCCCGCGGCCCTCCTATTCCGATGCAGTGAACTGGAATGATTTGCCAGTGCGAGGCACTGTGCCTACCTGACACGATTCAATTCCGAGAGAATAGGGGGCTCCCGATCACCTGTCATCATTCTACATTTCACATAGGCACCTCTAACAGCCTTTCCCAATTTCAAAATAAAATGATTTTCCCTCTCATTCTCTAACCCAGACTCCATCTACCCCTCCCTGCACAGATGCTCCTCTGGCGCAGGGTCCCTGCTTCTGAACCAAGAGCTGTGCGTTCAAGTTTCATCTGCTCCAGACACGTGTCACAATATTTCTGTACCAGGTTGATAAGGGAAAACATCGATCTCTACCCGTAGCTCTTAAGGCTTCGCAACCCCTCTCTCCTCCCTCTAATAGGACTTTTCATCAAACCTACACCTTACAGCAAGGTGTTGGTTACCTGTCGTAATGTCGTTTCACGTGGAGCGCTCTCTCTCTCTGTCGATCTTGTGCTTTGCAAAGTTCCCGTCAGGCACGATGGGACGTTTGATCAGCAGAAAGGCGCTACATAAATGCAAGTTGTTGTCGCTCTCCCCACGTCGGACAGGCAGAACGGCCTTTGCCTGCCGACAGTTACCTGCCATTTACACTGCATCTGTTCACGTGAATGAATATTTTATTACTTTCTTCACATGTGAATGCATACTTAAGCCATTTTGCCTTGGACCTGAATCCTCAAGGACTCCCTACGTTAAAGCGCCCAGGTGTTGCTCACATATAAATGGAGAGATTTAAAACGTGAACATGGATACGTTTTCACGTACCAAATCACTGGTTGTTCGGACAACATGTCTGATAAGTGCTAAAACAAAAATTCCAGAACGAATCGTCTCTTTTAAAAAATATACAGGACTTTTCAATTAAAAATGATAATTTTTGAATGACTTTTTTCGGGGTGTAGAGGCAAGTCGGGACAATGTTACATTGCGGAAGCGGGATGATTGGCATTTGTAGTTTACCAATAAACTCTGACTTCTGCAACCACCATCAATTCCACCCCCTTCACCTCCCCACCAACCCCTCAATCCGTCCCCAACACGCCACAAACCTTTTCCATTAATCAACTCTGCCTCTGGAGGAGGAGGCTTCCTCTGATTGTTCGAAGAGAGAGAAAAAAAACCTCCATTCGGCCCCTCCTCATTCCAACCCTCTGACAATGGGTGCCCAAGGAGTAGCCAATGGGCTTACTTGGAGGGGCGAGGGGGCGGGCCCCGTCGTCCACCAATGGGAAGGAGGTTTGATCGGCCAATCAGAAAGGGGGTGGTGTGTGGTTGGGCGGGGCCTGAGCCTCCGGGGTGCAGAGGGGGAGGAGGGTTCTGATTGGCCGCGAGGGGGTGGGTTGTTTTTAAGTTCCGACGCGCCGTGCATTGAGAGCCGACTGGCGCCATCCGCCAGTTCAGAGAGAATGCCTTCACTGTGAAAAAAAAACTGGGACATAAACACCATCTGATCAGCTCACGCTCCTCCAGCCCCTAGCTCATGTGCGCGACTGACAACCTCCTGAGAGCCAGCGAAGGAACAGCAAAGGTTCGTTCTGCGCTTCTTTCTCTTCCTTTTCCCCCAACAAAACCCAAAATGACTAAACCCATTAGCTCACCTCTTGAAAGGACGAATGCGTTGCGAAGTGGTTCGTTTAAAAAAAAACAAATATTACAGAACAAGACTGGAATTAAACAGCGTCAAAGCTCAAATTTAGCAGAGCATTATTGATTAGGGATTTACATGGTTAATGTTTGGTTAAAGGTTTTTATTTGGGGGCAGTATTGGATACCAAATGGATTCAGGCAATGGAACTAATGGTTTTTTTAATGTTCCTTGTTCAGTTAATAACTTTATTCGCATTCAGCGATGCGGGACCTTCAGTGTTCTCGGTCGTTTTAAATTAGTTTCGATTTTAGACTTACTTGTTTTTCTGTCTCCACAACCCCCCCTCCACTTTATGAAGGGTCAGGTGTCAGTTTCAGATAAAGTAACCTTCGCTTTCCTTTCGTCTCTCTCTCTCTCTCTTCCACCCTCCCCAACACCCCCACCCCCTACCCCGCTGTACAGGTGTATGAGAAAGCAGCGCCGAAGGATCAACTTTAAGTGGATTGTGTAAACTGAAAAATAGAGCTCGGACTTTGAAGGGGACAGGGACTGTAATCCCAGAGAGTAACACACACACACACACCAAACAAAAGGGGGGTTGCATTCGAAGGTTGGCCGCGATGGAAGTGGATCAGCCCCGCTGGATGACTCACCATCATCCCGCCGTGCTGAATGGACAACATCCCGACTCTCACCACCCAGGCTTGGGACATGGGTATGTGGACTCTGCGCCCTATCTCCCGTCCGAGGAAGTGGATGTACTTTTCAATATTGACGGCCAAGCGAATCACGTCGCATCATACTATGGAAACTCGGTCCGGGCCACCGTGCAGAGATATCCACCACCACACCACGGTGAGAATTTGTTACTTTTCGCGTTTACTGTCGGGGGTGCATTGTAGACTCAATCCCTGTAGCCTCACACATGTTTCAGTGTAGAAGTGGAGACGCATCAGTTTGCCTTTTGAGTGAGATTCTTTTTTTAGAAAAAAGAAAGCCTTAGCTGACAACTTGCAAACTGACACTTCTAACTTTTTTTTTGCTTTCTAACATGTTTTTATCCGCCTTTACAACTTTATTCCAACTACTTTTGATTATCACAAACGCCAGGGATATAGAAACACGATGAATTGTGCTGCGTTTCTTGATCCGAATGGTCGAAATCTTTAGAAAGAGATGCGAGTTTAGCGTGAGTACTTCCCGGATGTAATAGAGGGGGGCTTTAAGTTTCCACAGAAAGATCCCACTAAATTACGATGCCTGTTGAACCCCATGTATTCCAGTCGCCCGGGGATTATTGCATTTATTGTTACTTATCGCGAAATTTGACATTTCCGAGCTTGGACTCCCTAAATAATGTTCTATTTTTGCGACCATTTGCAGCGTGGGCGTTCATTTTGTGACTTGTTGAATACGTTTAAATACTGTTACTTGTGACAGGTTTAGTTGTAGCTGGGAGAAAGCTGTATACATTGTAAACTGAAAGTACCTTCATGGACTTTTATTTCTCAGCTGCCACTTTACGTTTTCCGTGGCACACACACCACATAGTATACAAGAAAGAAAAGAGTATTTGTATTTTAAAGGATATATCTGGATTTCACTTTGCACAGTCCTTGCCATGAGAGTGAAGTACCATATTCAATGCTGTACACTATATAAAGAATGTTTATAGTCAAAAAGAATGCATTTCAAAGTGTTTAGCTTTGCCTAAAATGAAGCAAAATGCTTCTTTGGGTCAACTCATTATACTTGTGTTGTTTTGGAAATGTAGTTAAGAATGAATTTGGGATAATTTAAACAAGTAGTTAAAGTAGCAAGAGGGGCCGATTAATTTTAACATGAAATTATCAAAATCTAAAATGTTTCTAGGAGTTACAATGCAAAAATAAGTTGCTAAGACTGAAATTGTGTTATCAATAAGTAAGTTTAGGGGTTTGGATGTAATGCTATGTTTACTGATCCACAATTTTATTTTGTCATTTTAGGGAGCCAGGTTTGCCGCCCTCCTCTGCTTCACGGCTCTCTGTCCTGGCTTGATGGAGGAAAATCCCTGGCTTCTCATCATAATGCTTCCCCTTGGAATCTGAGTGCATTCAGCAAGGCTCCACTCCACCACAGCTCCCCAGGAGCTCTTTCCGTCTACCCTCCATCCTCATCAGCCTCCCTGTCAGCAGGACACTCCAGCCCTCACCTCTTCACCTTCCCCCCTACCCCTCCCAAGGATGTCTCCCCTGACCCGACCATCTCCACCCCCGGGTCGACCAGCTCCAGCCGCCAGGAGGACAAGGAGTGCATCAAGTACCAGGTGTCCCTGGCTGAGGGCATGAAATTGGAGACAGGATCCTCTCACCCCAGAAGCAGCATGGCATTAGGAGGGTGCTCATCCTCAGCCCATCACCCTCTGGCCTCTTACCCACCTTACGTCCCTGAATACAGCTCCAGCCTCTTTCCATCTGGCAGCCTGCTAGGAGGATCTCCCCCGGGCTTTCCTTCCAAATCAAGACCGAAAGCACGTTCCAGCACAGGTAAGCTTCACTCCATTTCTTACTCAACCACATATCCAGTAATGTGCAGCTCATAGAAACTCCTGGGGGCACTGTGAAATCAAGGTTACTGTATCAAATTGATCATTTTTCCTGCATGCTTATCATGTAGATATCAATTGCTATTTAGTTAGTTAATTATGAGTTAGATATTAATCAGAATCATTTAAGATAATGTGAACTCGTGATTGGAAAAACAAGTGTTTAACCATTGGACAAGGATGCATAAAAGACCTCAATCCCTTAGAAGGCTTTAATGAAGATACTGGCCTGATTCAATAACTGCATGCAAAGTATAAAATACCTACTACTTTGTGGGCTGTAAAGGTCCCAATCTGACTTACTTTTGAATTAAACAGATTTTTTTTAACCAAATGAAAATTTCCTTTGAATTTTAATTTGTAACAAGTAAACCACATGACACTCACCAATAGGGGTTAGTGTTCACTTAGAATTAAAAGGAACCAGGGCACATTTGCAGTAATACAAAGCATCCTGTGATTATATCGTTATTAGTAATAAAGCCTAGAAAGGAACATTCTTGTTCTGGATGGCTAGAAGTTGAATCCGAAAATCCCTCCAAATACTCCCACAAATACACACACAAAAACTTATGCGCATGAAAATGCTAAACTATTTTAATAAGGAATACAATAGTGGACATTACTATGTTGATCTAATTTTCAAATCTAAACACTGAAAATAAATAAGCTATCTATGTTAAAATCAAGTCACACCTCCCATTTCCTCATTGAGCAGCACAGGTATAGTCAGTCGTTCACAGATTGGTTGTCAATTGTATTGGGAGCTTAGATGTTAGCTTGTTACTCGACCAACCTGAAGACTTTGAAACAGAAGCAAAGTCTTTGCCATTAAACATTGCACCTTGCAATAAAAAAACACAGCCTGCTATTTTAGCAAGCCCTTTCCATTATGTAGCATTTTACTGCTGAATTTAATCCAGTGCTGTTTTTGCTGTGAGGACTGGGGCCAGCGATCCTGCTGTTTCCGATCGGCTTCCCTGAGCTGTATCGGCGGAGCAGTTATTGGGACAAGCAGACTGGCCCTTTTCGTGTTTCTGTGTCTTAACTAATCCAATTATTTTCAGACTGATGCACGCGACAGTTTCATTGTTTATCCAGAGCTGTGAACTTTAATAGATTCCGGACGCGCAAGGCACAGGCCAAACTGCAGAGCAGTCAACAGAGAGAGAGGGAGGGAGAAGTGGATGTGGGTTGGAGGGTGGAAGACTTAAACAAATAATAACTGCCATACTGTCGGTGATTGAATAATCAACTGAGCCCCAGATTATGCAGGCGGCTATTGACACTTGCTGTAATTAAGGCAGGAATCAGCCATTGAGAATACAAGAGCAAAATACAAAAATGGGCATTTGTGGGAAAAATTGAATGCTACATGTCTTAATTAAGACCTCTATTTGTCTTCTTAAGTAATAACGCGTTAGGCAATGGGTATAGAAACCACAGCAGATCCCACAGAAGAACACAGAAGTGGTTTCTCTGCTCAGCAATTTTTACATTGTCATTTCTTTAGCGATTTGAGTAGTTTATCAAAACGTAGATTAGAACAAAGCTTCTGAGCGTTATCGGGACGGTGTCACCAATATGTTCCTCCACAGCCCTACAATTGTTGTTGCTGGGATAACTGTGAGATTAATAACTATTTGTCTGGCAGATTAGATCCTGGAGCTAATTTATTGAAAATTACTTGCATCAGCAGCATTTCTACAAAGCGGTTCTTGTAGTGTTGTATGTGGCAGCAGACTCGGCGTAAGTTGATACACGCTAGGAGAGAAAATAATGTTTAAAAATAGGTCACTTTTGTCCTCAGTCTGATGTATTTTTTTTTCGCAGGGCTTATGAGAGACTTTTAAAATTGCATTAGTTTTAGGTATTTGCGGTTTGGAAAAGCCAAATCGAGAGCAGGTTTTTGCGCAACAATATTCTCTCTTCCCCATTTTTCCTCTTTAAAAAAGGCAATGAATGCAAATATTTGAAGGTAAAATACTGGGAGTGTGTTTTTTTTTTGGTTCAAAGTACGGGTGCCTTGCCTCGTCTGTATTCTTCTGTAGAAATAGTGTATCAAGCTGCAACTTTTGGAAAAACGGTTAGAGCTTGTGGTTAGGGTGCGGATGCCTCTTCTCAACGTATTTACTCAATACACTGTGCACGGTCTGTAAAGATTCACTGAGACGCGAAAGAGTCATAAGGCCAGAAAAGAAACGATCAGGGGGCAAACTGAAGGAGAGAGTAGTTTTGTGACTTATAAGTTGAAGGTGGCAGTGCAGAAATAAAAGGATGAAAATATCTGTAGCTGTGATATTACCAGTTAACTTTTGCGGTTGTCACCGTGTACACGCGCCAATCGGAACATAGAAACATTGGTACTGAGACAACGGGACGTGTTAATTTCCTCCTCCTCCCCCTACTCTACACCCTTTACTGTACACCACCCCTTCAAAAAATACACATCTCTACACTGTCCCCTCCAGCTCTGTACTCTTATTTCAAGCTCACTTTATTTCCAGTCTGACAGTGTTCAATAATAACCCCCAAATTGCCAACCAATTACTGACTCATGCCTTTAATGTTCTGCTAAGCTCCAAGTGGGTCTTGATTTGCGGCGAATTTTGGACTTGTGAAAATGATAATGTTTTGAATTTGAAGACACCTCAGGATTGATCACGATAATCCTCCCTCCCCCTTTTTTGAATGTTTATTAAAAAATCTAATGCACAAAAGTCCCTTTGAATGTGTCTGAGTCCATTCTTCAGACTGACATACAGAATAAATAAGCAATGCATTGACCGTTCCCCTTCTGTTTTTTCAGGGGATCGCGAAAAAATACTTCGTGACTGTAAATTGCACCATTTGGAAGTTGACCGATCAAGCTGTAGTGAACTGGGGATATGTGCATTCGACATTTTAATAGGTGTGCGACTTTATGTAGGTCAGGACATTGTCCAGTCAATGGCATATGATTGTCAAAAAAAAGATGTCAACTGTCAACAGCTAGGAGTGCTCACATGGTGTTACAATAGTTGATGTGCATTTTTTTGCTATACTGATGGAGACAGCCAGCGTTAGCACAGTTGACATTTTTGCATCTCAAAATTAAGATTTTTTCCAGTATCCATGGCATTTTATTGTCTTGCAATTTATTGAAAACTGTGAAATGTACAAATATCCACTGTTTTATCTTTTGTGCGTGTTGGTACATACATTAATCATGTTGTTAACGTTATTAATATAACCTGTTCACGCTGACAATACACGCATTGCTGACTCTTATGAATTTGACCCAAGGTTAGCAAGTGTAAGACTAGAAAATATTCTTTTACGACTATTTCTTGTGCATTATGGAATCTGCCAAAGTCTTTAAATTACTCATTTACTTATCTAATGGCCCTCTAATAAACAACGAACATTAAAGTTTAGAAATAAACCTTTCGCGAGCGTTTACAAATAGTTTTAACGAGATATCCTGAGCTACAAGCTAAAGACTCCACTCAGCCTAATGTAATTTTGGGCTTATTGCATTGCAAATATTTGCCTAAAAAGTGAGTTAGAATCAGCTCTTCCGTACTTTGATGTCCACTGTGGCGCCCGGCACATTATGTAGAAATTAAATAAAGGATCATTTTAAAAGAGCAATGAAAAGTACTAACCGCCAGACTTAATACTAAAACATTTCACAAGGACCTTTATAATGTGGTGTCCAACGATAAACAAAAACAAAAGGCCCTGCCGCTTACACTAGGGGAAAGCAACCGTGAGAATACCATGAGATAGCAGAAAGCAGGAAGATTTCAGCTGTACCAATTTGGGTTACAGAGGTGGCTTTGAAAAAGGGGCTATTCCACTTTTGGCTTTCAATATTATAACATAGTCTTTTAAATTTTACAAACGCAATAATCGAAACCAATCGCTATGTCTAACTGTGTGATGAAAACTATCCAACTTTATAATCCATACAAGCAAAGTAAACCATATATAAACTTCCTAACAACGTGCACACTATATTTATAGTATATACAACTAAAGAAAGAATTAGACATAGTACTTAGGCAGTTGATGCTGTTGTAAAGGGATGTACAAGTATACAGTGATATGGGTTATATACTTGGAAGTTACAGCTGCACATCTCTGCACGTACACTGTAAGCTAGAATTGCTGACGAGGCAACATTTTCACATGCACTAATTTTAGCACAAATTACCTGAACAAACGCACACACTTCACGTGTGTGTATTTACTTAACAAATATCTGCCTACACCTAGAAACTGGGGATATTAATTAGTCAAAAAACTAACTTAGTCAAAAGGACGAAAACAAACACACACCTTTTTGCTTTTGGCTTTTTTTCCACCAAGAAACGCACAAAAAGGTTAAAACATTCATGAATGTGGAGCTCTCACATGCCCAAGAACGGTACCTATTATTCATGTTTTATTTACTAAGTAGAAAGGCAATTAGCCACATCTGGATTTCCAATTAGCCACATGTGGCTAGTGGTTTAATCCAATGGACAGCATTGCTGTAAAGTGACATAAATACAGCATGCATTCCCAGCCGTATTAAACAAACAAAGCAAACATCATCTCATCATCTGTGGTGTGTTAGAGTGACTGCAAGTGACTGGCTTGTGATTTTGTTTTAGAAGGTCGAGAATGCGTGAACTGTGGAGCCACCTCTACCCCCCTGTGGAGGAGGGACGGCACTGGGCACTATCTGTGTAATGCTTGCGGTCTGTACCACAAAATGAACGGCCAGAACCGACCTCTCATCAAACCCAAGAGGAGACTGGTGCGTAGCAGGGGATCGAATGATCAAACAGCAGCTTTTCATTTCCTGATCTAGAGTAAAATGTTTCTTTTGGGGGGGGGGGGGGGGGGGGGAGGGCGGGGTGGGGGGGGGGTGTGTTGCGGAAATTGACACGATACCTCGAGTACTGCAACCAGTTCTTCAAATGTTTTGAAAGGAAAGGCGGCTGTGAAAGCGCGCGGGTATTTCTAGTTATGTTTCTGACACCCTGAAAGAAGACAGAATATTCACGTCCTTCGTGTCAACATCACATACTTGCACGCATTCCCTTCCCTCTCCACCCCCACCCCTTCATGACCCACGCACATTTTTAATTCCCAGAAGCTTTAATTCATGATTGAACACGTTTCAAATTCGAAAGCAAATGAAATTGAAGTAATTTTATTTCAAGTGAAATCCAACTTAAGTCTTAGTCAGTAACACGTCCCCCGACGTGACATTTTTAATCTGACTTCCTGAACAGTTCATAGAGAATGCGCTCATCGGTTTTCCGTTGACAATGTTGTTGGCCTTTCGTTTCAATCCACGTCGCCTACTAGGAGCCACCAAAAGAACCTCTTTGATACACTTCACAACTCACCCAGACTTGACCATCTGACATGACTTCCAGTTAGATATTTTCTAATTTACCTGTTCAGAGATATTATGACACAGCTCAGGTGGGACGTGAACCCTGAACCTCCTAGCCCAGCCGTAAGGACAGCACTACTGCGCCTCAGCCCTGTTCACTAGGTTTTTTTTTAACATTAATCCGTTCAGAGATGTTATGACACGAACTCGGGCCTCCTGGTTCAGTGCTGAGGACACTACAGCTCTGCCCTTCCTGTTGGCCTCCAGCGGGGAGGGGTATTGTTGACACCTGAGCCAAAGAGGCAGGCTGGAAACGGTGAGAGATTTGCCATCAATTTTCCTTCCGACCTGCCTCACAGAAGTCACGAGATGGCCTGAAGTCGCTTTCAAATGGCCCCCCTCTCCTATCGCTGCAGTAACCAAAAAAAATTGTTCATTATAATTAACTGCTAATCAGTCAGCATGTATTTAATGTTGCATCAATTCTATCCCTTTGTTCAGACCATTCCCGCTCCCAGGGCACTCTTTTGTCCTCTTGTGAAAATGTTGATTGTAATGACTGAGCCCCTAATGGAATTCCAATCTTTCACTGCCTCGTTAGGATAGGAAAACTTTCTAGGGAGGGAAATGTTTGCAGTGCACTTATTTGGCAACAGGTCGCCCCTTTCTTTACTCTCTTCCCATCCTCCCCCCCCCACCCCGCGCCGTCCGCATCCTATCCCTGATCTCTTAATGTAAAAAGCTGACTTCCTATGCTAAGGCGGCCGGATATCTGCCGGCCTGAGATAACTGCTTTCCACAACAATATCACTTCCCGACCTCAAAACACAAAGGTGTTTGAACAAGAAATCAGGAGGGTTGGGGGTTTGAAATGGCGGGGGGAGGGGGGGAGGGGAGGGGTGGTTAGGGGTTGGGGAGAGGCGAGGGGGGTGTTTGGGGGTTGGGGAGAGGCGGTGGTGGGAGGTTGGGGCTGTTTAAAAAAATGGAATGATTAAAGTTTGGTGCAGGGAGTTTCGGGTGTCTGTCTAAACAGGATCAGCTTGAAGTTTATGTCATCAGCAAAGAAATATGTCGCACTTTCTTACTGCAGACTCGTGGGTCTGTGTTCTTATTACAATAACACGTATCAAGACGTTTTCATCACAGGCGTCTTCTGAATTGTAAAACTCTGTTTTTGTGTCTTCTAAATTTTGTTTGCTGCCTCTTTTGTATTTAAAAAAAGTGGATCTGTGCATGTCCTAAAAATACACTTTGCATTCGGCTGCTGGGAAAATGAAATCGAGATTAATAGCAGAAAACGCTGGGTCCCAGTAAGAGAGCTCTATTGCCGACAAGGCATAGACCACACCCCGGTTATTAGAAAGGTACAAGAATTTCACCCCTTAACCTCCCAGCCTAAGTTCACTCCCTGGAGCTCCCTCCCGAAAGAGCCGCAAGACACACTCCTGCCTAAACCTGCCCAAACATTTCAGAAAAATGGGCATTGTCCTTTTATCTAAGGCCGTTTCATTTCATTTAGTTGGCCAAACCACGCAGGGATTGCGTAGACCTCGTTCATTCCAAACGGCTCAGCTGAATTAAGTGGTTCAGGTATAAATTTTAGGTTGTGTCCATTTAAAAGAATAACATGGCAGTCTTGTTTCTATATTTTAAAAAAATGGAACGGAGTGCACACACTCACGAAATGTAGCATTTACAAATCTTTTAAGGTCAGACCTTGCCTTGCAATTGTTTCATGATTTGTGGAACGTTTGACAGGCGCCGTTTAATAAGTTTCTGTTCAGTTGCCTGGATGTTACTCATCCATTTCAGGGGTTTGTAAGACCATCAAAGCCACTAATATTTGTGCAGATTTCGTTTTGGATGGGTTTAGGCTTCACTGAGCAGATCCTTATCCATCCATTTACCTGGTGGGGTGTAGTGAGCTTGTGTCTGCATTTCCAAGACAGTCAGAAACAAAAGGTGCCCCATTTAAGCCGTAAATTTAAAATGGTAAAAATACACCATAATAAAACAAAATCCATTTGGATTGAGCCTTTAATGACTCCCCGCAGTATTATGCGGCAAACGTAGTGTTTCTAGGTAGGAAACACAATTAAATATTTTACATAGGCTTTAGGAAATTTTTTTTTCAGCTCGGGATCTATAAAGAAATGGCTTGAAGAACAACGTTGTTTATTTACTAAGTGGTTTGCACTCACACCTTTGAGGATTTGATTGTATGGGGAGATTTTCTCTGTGTGTGTTTTTTTAAGAAAAGACCCTTTGTGCTTTGTTATTGCAGTCTGCGGCCAGACGGGCAGGGACGTCCTGTGCTAACTGTCAGACCACTACCACCACACTGTGGAGACGGAATGCCAATGGAGACCCGGTCTGCAACGCCTGTGGACTCTACTATAAGCTCCACAACGTGAGTGCAAGCAAGCGCCCTCTGACCAACCAGGGAGGTGGGATCACCGTCTGTCCCTTACCCCTGGCAACTTTCCACCATTGGAGAAACTCAGCAGGCCTGGCAGCATCTTTGGAGAGAAAACAGAGTTAACGTTTCAGTCCAGTGATCCTTCATAGCCCTTGAATGTTCTAAACAAGCGTCACTGAACTCCAAATGCTAACTCTATTTTCTCTCCACAGATGCTGCCACACCTGCTGAGTTTTTCCAGCATCCGACTTTTACCTACCAATTAATTGTTTTTGGGAGGGCTTGGGTTTCAACTGACCAATATACTGGAAGTGCTGATACTGGGCACAGAAGGGATGGAGAGATTGGCCTCTTCCTGTAAAAGAAAAACTTCCAATGCTGAAAATCTGAAAGGCAGAAATTGCTGGAGAAACTCTGCGGATCTGGCAGCATAGGTGTAAAGAGAAACAGAATTAATGTTTGGGGTCTGGTGACCCTTATTGGGAAATGGAGTGACCGCCAGGCTAACAATCAATTAACCCTTACGGTGCATCCGTTCTAAGAAGGATCCCAAATGTTAACTGTGTTTCTCTCTACATAGATAATGCCAGACCTGCTGGATGTCTTTCAGCAATGTCTGTTTTTGGTCTCGTTCTGTGTCCGTTCATTCTGCTATAAGCACGTGTAATTCTAAGTACAAAGACATGTAGCCAATTATTACGGAGATTAAAATGGTGTGGTAAAATACGACCGGATGCTGGAGGTTAGAATAGAAAAAACGAATATCTCAGCAAGGCAGGCAGCATCTGTGGAATGGAGGAGAGAAAGTGGACTTTTCAGATTCATGATCTGTACCCAGGACTGGAAAACACGGAGATGTGACAGATTTTAGGCGGTTGCAGAGGGAGCCAGAGGGTAAATGGTAGAAGGAATTGAAGAAAAGGATGGCGGGTGCGAGGCCCACTGAGACAAGATGCTAAAACAAAAGGTGGCGGATTTCCAGCGAAAGCTTACCGCGATTGAATGAAGCTTCTGATTAAAGTCAAGCTGCAGTTTATTGGAATGACTGTGTTGTGGGGCTTGACGTGAGGTTAGTTGTGAAACTGACACTAGTCACAGCTATATTGGTACGAATTAAACAAAAAAAGTCAGAAATTGCTGGAAAACTCAGCAGGTCTGTGGAGTGGGAAAGCAAAGTTAACATTTTGGGTCTAGTGACCCTTCTTGAGTTCTGAGGAAAGGTCACCGGACCCGAAACGTTAGCTCTGTTTTCTCCTTCACAGATGCTGCCATACCTGCTGAGCTTTTCCAGCAACTTTCCTTTTGTTCTTCTTCGGAACAGGCCGTTTAAAACAAAACCTGTGTCCTGAATTCCAAAACATTGACTTCTCCTTTCCTCCAGATGCTGCCTGGCTTGCTGAGTTTTTCCAGCCTCCTGTTTGTCTACCTTGGACTCCAGCATCTGCAGTTTTTTTTTGTAAAATGTAACAAAACTTTAGCGTAAACACTGCAAATGAGAACCAATCCTTGGAATAACAGGTTTCCAAGAGAGAGATTAGGAAGAAATTAACTGCCGGCCCGCTGCATTTGGGTGCCCGCAAAAGGAAAATTGTAAGGAACAAAATTTTATTATCATTAGAATCCCTACAGTGTGGAAACAGGCCCTTCTGCCCAACAAGTCCACACCGACCCTTGGAGCATCCTACCCAGACCCAACCCCCTGTTGGAATCCAACAGGTGATAAAAAGAAATGCAGATTGGTGAGGCCAGAAATAAAACGATAATGGACATTTTGAAAGATTTGAAGGGTGAAAGTGTGGGAAAACTGAGCTGTTGGGCAAAACGAATATGCAGTCTCACATACAGATTGCTGTGGATGTCACAAAAAAAACAAATTCAAAAACACCCTAAAGTTTCGTTTTGACGTGGACATTCGTTGAAAGACGCGAGCGAGAGAGAAAACGTATGACATCAGAAAACCTGCAGCAAATACATCACTTAAACCTATTAATATATAAATTAATCAGGGAGGCGCCGGGGAGGAAGGGTTGGTAGAAAAGTGAAGTACAGAAACTATGCGGGTTAATGATGTGGAATAAATCCAGCCAGTCAAAGTAGGTGAGCGATGCTAAACCTGAGATTGAAGGCAATTCAGTTGTAAATGAGCTGGGACTGAAGGGCCGCACCAGTGTAATTGCCTTGAATTGGTTCACGTGTTAATATATGTGTCCAACACTTTTAATCTAATTCTATGGAGTGAAGGTTGACAAAAGGGCGAAACCATGAGTGCACGGTTTAAATTGGAAACGGTACCTTTTTGATTGTGTTACTCGTGAAATATGAGCAGGTTTGTTCTGCCGTGGAGGTGGGAATGTGCGGGAGAGACCACCTCTGTTGTCAGTTTATTGGGGAGGATTTAAGGGCCTGTAGTAATTGTCACGTGAATGGCGCCAGTCTAATTTAATCAATTAATCCTTACGGTGCATCAGCTTGGATAGACTTCATCTGGTGTGCATTTCTCTGGCAGCTGCCAATAAACTTTAGCCCACAGGCTTTTGAGTCATGTTTGTTGATTTAGGCTCTGCCCCTCTCTGTCCAGCGTTATTATTAGCAAGTTTACAAGAATGTCACAAAGTATTACACTAGAAAAAAGATAATGACTAGCCTCCAGTTACTCATTTATGAGAGAGTTCAAGCAATTGCATGGGCCCTTGCATCTCTGCTAATCTTTAATATATTTGACAGTATATTTAAGCAGGTATAGCATACATAACTTAACTGACCATTTGCAGGTAAACAATTTCTATTAAACAAACTATTGTTTGCCCTCCAACAATATGCAGTGACAATAGGTTTAAGGGGCAAAGAGTAGGTTGGTGGTCCCTGATGTCTTTATTACATCATTTTGTGATGTGCTTGGTAACTACATTTATTGTCCATTATTTACCTTTGTGTTGTGAAATATAGCCTTGATAACGCCTCATTAAGCCATTGTACCGCATACCCCATTGTCTATGCTATGCTGTGTGGTCTGTTCTAGGGGCAACCTACTATTTTTTGAATTAAATTGCAATAAGATTTCATTAGCATAAAGCCTCCATTACAAAATTAGGAGGTCAATAAAATGTTGCACTACATCATGATGCAACAGTTCAGTTTGCAAATAAAAATTGTTGGCTATAGTTTTGGTTGTAGTTCGACAAGTTTGAGAGTTATTGTTAAAACAAGTAGATGTAGCAGGTAGAGACTGATTTTCTGTACACGAATATGCATTTTGTTCAAGGAGCACATTTACTCAATTGCTGACGAGTTAAAATACATCGAACCTATGAGCATTCAATCACCTTTAAATGAAAAAAAAGGTATGATCTAACATTGAATTAGGGAGGCTCAGTACAGATTTGACAGCTAGAAGTGAACTCAGTAGGAACAGACATAATGCCTGGGCAACATCACCTATCTAGGTGACAAGAGTGAATGAAGAGGACATGGTCTGCAGAGGATTGGGAAAATAATAATGAAGAAAGACAAGGGTGACCAATAATATCATTTTGACCGTAGCAAAAAGACATAAAATCACCAACATTGTTTTAAAAAAAACTCCATGACTTCTTATGGTTAATAATATTCCTTTTAAGTCAATCAAAGGCACATGTTGAAATGCACCCGTGCCCTAGTAATGTATTTACTGTGCTGTTGGGGAAAAATAACATATATGTTCACATGTGTTCTAGACAGCTCAAAGCACTTCACAGGAGGAGGAATTCATTTGAAACAAAAACATGCTATCATGTGTGCATTTACTTTGATCTGCCCCACAGATCCATTAGACATTTTTCTTAGTTTGATCACTGTAATAAAATAAACTTAAGTAGTGTGTCAGAATTTAAATATGTAAAATGTTTGTTTATACTATAATAGCTATTTTTGGTCACATTTAAGTAAGGTTTAACCATTATTATTATGGCTGATTTGATAGATTACTTCCCAGTTATAAGGTTCATTAGAGATTTCACTGTGCGCTTCTCAGTAGATCATTGTGGCAATCTTCCCGGTTGCAGCTCTTCATATTGTGCTTAGGGAAGGAGAGATGAGGTCCGTCCAAAAGTTTATCAGTAACCACTTTCGAAGGCTGTAAGGTGCGAACCACAAGCTGTAAGTTTATTCTCTGCTGGCACTGTGGAGGACCTATTTTAGAAAAATGAACACTGAAAGTAGACAGAGATAGTAGGAACTGCAGATGCTGGAGAATCTGAGATAACAAGGTGTAGAGCTGGATGACCACAGCAGGCCAAGCAGCATCAGATGAGCAGGAAGGTTGATGTTTTGGGCCTAGGCCCTTCTTCATTTCTGAAACATCACTGAAAGTAGACAGCTGCTTTGCCCAGTCAATGAAGGCACACACCTGAAACAAAGAATGAAGCTTGGAGCCATGGGATGCCATTTCACAATACTCATTGAAGAACATTTTATGCTGGGGAAGGGAGAGATGGATTAGACCAAATTGATAGCAAAATTAATGGACTCAGAGATTGGGGGAAACAGTTTAAGATGGGAACAGCTTGGGCTTTGTTTATCTGAGATGGTAAGTGAGAACTTTGAGAAAAGTTTCAGTTGGCCTGAGGTGTCAGTGACGTCCATTCTCTGACCTTAATAAGGAACATTCCACATTGATTGGTCCTTATTTTCTTTGCTAACTAACTGGCTGAGAATGTGTTGTAGTCAGAAGGGCTGGGGTGGGGAGGAATAAAGATGGTATGTTTACCTATTGGCTCACATGCAAAGAGTTCAAATACACTGAAAGCTGAAGCTTGTTTCAAAACAATAGCTTAATGTGTCCAGCAAGCAGAGAGAAACATGTGCATTTGATGATGACTTTCTGTTTCTTAGCAATAGGTAGTTGTGTTTTTTTTCCAGGAAGTGGTGTGGTTAAAGCCATGGGACTGTGCTTAGTTAGCAGGTTTCAATGAGGACAGTTTTTGGGTTGCTGAAGCTGGGTTCTGCAGCCCTGGACTGAGGAGAGGGAAAATATCAGCAAAGATTCTGGCTTGTAATCACCACTCCAAAGCCCCCCAACTGCCTGCAACAGGACAGTGCAAGTGTTTTAGCATTAGTGAACTCAGGATTTGGTACTATTGCAGTGAAATAGATGGCAACTAACTGAAGCCCACTTATAGGCATCAGCTCAGATACCAGAAGTTGTAGAGAACTCACACCCAGTAAGAACATTCAAGGATATGGGACAAGTGGAGGAAATTGAGATTAGTGCACTTTTAGCGGTAGTTCTGTCAGCGTAGAGTTGTTGGAGCAATGGGCCTTTTCTGCACTGTATGAATCTGTGAATCTATAAGTACACAATATGCATCATGAGGTTTTAATAAACAGAGTTTAATTAGCATTTAGAATAGTTACAGACCATTCGGCCCCACTGTTTCTGTGCTGACTCATTTCACCTTTAAGGAAAATGAATATGTTTTGGAAGTTAAGAATCAACTCTGGTTGGCTGAATGGACTTCATTGAGCCTATTTTCGCTTAATCATAACTTTCAATCTGCAACAGAGATTTACACAATCTACTCAGCAATTTATTTACTTAGTTTGTCAAAACAAAAGTTGGAATTAGAATGCTTTGAAGACTCAATTGTAAACTTAACAACTTTGCTGTTTTAGCCATTTAACAAACAGTCACCCAGCGTACAGCGTAATGTTGCAGCGTGTAGTGTGCGATGTTTGACAGCTATGCTAGTTATAATGCAACAGAACTGCAGACATGCCCCAGGCTGTGAAGGAAAAAAAGTGTTCTAAGATCTGTGGAGTTCTGTGCTGGAGGGAGTGTTGAGATCAGCATTTTGACCAATCTATTTGGTTGACTCGGTGTGATCACAGTGCCTACATACATTCAATTCTTCATCAACAATTTATACTTTTTAAGTAAAGAAAACAAAACTATTTAAAGTAATTAAAAATAAACCAAAAATTGAAATAAGTTTTGATGGTGATGATTCTGTTTTAAGTGTTAAGTTGTTTGCCTTGGTTGACGGGTCAATCATGAGAAGGCATAGTTTTATAGTAAGGGCCAGGGGATTCAGAGGAGATTTGGGAAAAAAAAACTCTTCCACTCAGCAGGTGATGGGAATCTGGAATGCACTGCCTGGGAACGTAGTGGAGGCAGGAAACCTTACAACTTTTAAGAAATATTTGGATGACTACTTCAAATATTATAACATTCAAGGATATGGGACAAGTGGAGGAAATTGAGATTAGTGCACTTTTAGTGGTAGTTCTGTCAGTATAGAGTTGTTGGAGCAATGGGCCTTTTCTGCACTGTATGAATCTATGAATCTATAAGTGCACAATATGCATCATGAGGTTTTAATAAACAGAGTTTAATTAGCATTTAGAATAGTTACAGACCATTCGGCCCCACTGTTTCTGTGCTGACTCATTTCACTCCCACCAAACAATCTATAACTAGGGCCTGATTGCACGAAAATGCACACAGCAAAACAATAAGCTCTTTCACTGATACTTTGTGGCAGTCTTCATGCAAAGACTTCTATTTGTTAATTTTCTGCATTTGCCTAATCTGCTTGTCAGGACAAGTTTGGAAAATAAAGGGAAGGCAACAGTTGATTGTGTTTTAGTAAATAAGTGTTCTGTGCATTTCTCTTTGGTGCTGCACCAGAGTTATCAAGGGAAGTGTTTAAAATGTAAAATCATTTCCTGATATTTAACTGCAAGAAGTTTATTGTTTTCAACTGAATGCTGTAAATTTACTTAAAGTCTGAAGCTCATCTGCCTGAAAATTGGCACTGCAATTCCCTGCAGTGTGATGCCTTGAAGGTGTTAGCTTCCATATAAAACTCGATTGACAGCTGTTGAAGTTACTAAAGAATCTGAAGACTCAAATTACGTAATGAAATTGTCAATGAAAATGAGTTAGATAGCACTCACAAAGACTTGAAAACATTCCTTTTCTCCTATTCATTTATCATATCGCTTTCCACACAGCATGAAAGAAACTGATAGACAAAAATAAGAAACACCTCAGTTTAGAGAGTAAACATTTTTGTTTTGATTGCAAATAATAAGGGATTTTTTTTGAAGCTCCTTGTTCATATGTATAATACATAGATATATTATTGAAAACATAGTGTCCCAAACAAAATTCAGCAAACTATGCTTGCTTTGTTGTGGCATGTATGTAAATATGTTACACTTTAGTTGACAAAGAGATTACATACTGTTCAGTTCCAAGTCCCAAGTATAGTGTGTTAGCTCATCTTAACCAGGATAGCACTGGGGCTGCTGGAATTAGCCTGAGAGATCTGGTGTTGGGGGGAAAAAAGGAAGATTTCGTGCTTTTACTTCTCATTCTATTTTAACATACGAATTATGAGCAGGAGTAAGCCACCGATTATACCTGTCTAACTATTAGGATCATAGCTGATCGGATAACTCCACGTTCCTGCCTGCCCCCGATAGCTTTTCACCCTCTTGCTTGTCCAACTGAAGTGAAAAGTGCTGGAAAGTGCTCTGCGCTAGTGTGTGAGTTTGTTTCTGTATCTGTGCCTGCTGGCTGAGAGTAGGATTGTGTTTAGCCATCAATGGTTAGACAGGCTGCCAACCCTCTCAGCCTAGACCTGCACATGAAGGCTAGCTTCTTTCTTGGGAGACAAGATTGCTGCTGGTCACCTTGGTGTCATTCCTCAGCGCAAGACAGTGCTTAAAAGAGAGGAAGTTGTAGGTTTTGGGAGGAGTGGAGCAGAAAAGAGAGAAAATATGATAAAATATCTCCTTTCTTCATCTGTAGATTAACCGACCACTGACCATGAAGAAGGAAGGAATCCAGACCCGGAATAGGAAAATGTCCAGTAAATCTAAGAAGACCAAAAAAACCAACGATGGTCTGGATGAGTTTTCAAAGAGCCTCATGGACAAGGCCAGTTCTTTCAGCCCCACAGCCCTCACGAGACATGTGTCGCCGATCCATCATATTCCACCCTTCAGCCACTCAGGCCACATGCTGACGACACCGACACCGATGCATCCACCTTCCAGCCTGTCCTTTGGACCTCACCATCCCTCTAGTATGGTCACTGCGATGGGCTAGAGGTCTCCCATTCAAAGCTTGGGGATTGGGGCTGCAGAGCAAGCCTGCTTTGCATTAACATTTTCCAAATGAAACAAAAAACAAAACGAGCACCGTCCACCCAATTTCAGATGTCAGGAAGCCTCTGAGACTGGACGACCACAAACTATACTTCTGTTAGTCAGCTTCGTTCAGATAAGGGGTTTCCCAGACATCACCTATAAGGAGCACATTATGCTGTGTATGTATTGCTCCACCACTGACTCCTCAACCACCATTTGTGAATACGTCATTGTAGACTCATCACCTGTTTATTTGTAAGACAGGATCTTGTGCTGTGAAATATAATTTTAAACAAGCTACCACCCAACTTCCCTCCCTTTATCCTCCGTCTCCAATCTTGCAAATACCTGTAAAATATACAATGATGAATGGGTCAACTGTGAGACTGCGTGGGGGTTCTGTTTTGTACCCTGATCAGCCATGGAAGGTTGAGGACCCTCGAACCAAGAGGGAGATGAATAGAGTTTGAAGAGGAGACAGCAAACTGACAGAAGAGAGCCAGGCTACTCCTCTCTGCTCGTAAAACTGCCGAAAACAAACTCCCAGATCTACTGCCTCACACCAGCGGAAGTTGTTTGATGCATTACCTTGTAGACAGACCATTTATCTGGCTTTAGCCTCCACATAGGAAGTACTATCAGTTGCAGGCAATCAGTGTTATACACGGATATTGCCAATGAGGACTCTGGACAGCTATTGTCCTTGACTGAAATGCATTGTGAACAAGTTCCTGTAACTGTTGTTTGTATGTAAGTAATTCAGACTACCAGAAGATGATGTAGAAGAATTATTTCATTACACGCTATACAGACTGAATGGTTGTATACATTTAACAGAATTATTATTGCTAGTGGAAAAAAAAAGACTGCTACAGTTTTGTTCGATAATTTTCTTTCTTTAAAAAAAATAAACTAGATTTAATTTTGTTGATCTAATGCGGTTCTGCTTGAGAGGGTTTTTTAATTTTGTTTTGGGTTGCTAATGTTTGGATGGTTTCCTGGCACCACAGCGTCTGTTTTTGCTTGTCCCTCTCACCACAATATTTCTGCTTTTGTGGGTGTACAGGAAATATAAAAATTGCATGTTAGCACTATTGGCTTCATAGCCTGAGGCCTAGTGACAAAATACTGTGGTTCTGGTAATGTGTACCTCCTGTGATCTTCAGGTCTTGCTCTAAGGGTTTCTGTAGCTTTGAGAGTCAAGTACTGTAACTGTTGTCTCCTTAACTTCACATAAAACATTAAAATAATTATAAAAAAACTTCAGCTCCATGTGCAACTTTTAACTGCTACAGACTATTTTTTTTTTTCAAAAGAGATGTGAATAAAACATTTACAGCTTCTAAATTCTATTTACAAGCCCTTTCTTAAAAGGTTAAAAAAAATCTCTTTTGCTTTCAACTTGTCCAATCTTTTCTACCTCAACCACATGAAGTTAATAAAGGACTAAATAACTGTAAAAACTCATTAAATTCAGCACATCTGGGAGTTAACAAGCAAGTTATGGTCAGTCCTGTTAACAGTGCAGTGCCAGTAAACCACCCAAAAACACTGATGGTGCTGTGCACCCTTATCCATGGTGCAAAGCGTACATATTATGTAATAACCACTTGTGCATCTTTTTAGTGGCTGATTTTAAACATATCATCCATTAAACATTTAATTTTCCTTCTTTTTTGTTGTAAAATAATTCCTGTCTTGTTCTTATAGTTTTCAAGGTACTGACAAAGCCAAAAAGGATGTGCAATATGACATAGAAAACTGGCGGCGTAGACAAATGTGACAGGTTCTAAGTTATTTGTACATTATGCAGTACCTTTCAGATGTGGAGCTTTAAGGATACAGTATTTCTCTTTTTTTCTAGTAAAGTAAGTTATTGGTGAATAGATATTACCTGACCTGTTCCTATCTCTTGTAAAGAATGGAATACTATGCTACTTGTATTAATAAATGAACAAAGTGTATCAGTTTGAATCTAGTGTCTTATGTGGTGACCTGGCCTCTCAAGTTCAAAGCTCTGCAGTTTGAGCTGGATAAAATCTGTGAATTATCCATGAAGAGTGGGTAGGTCATACGTTTGAGTTACGTGCCATTGTTTCAGTCGAGGGACAGAAAGCGGGCTTGTCATATGTGAACAGATATATTTGCAAGTGTGTTCATGTGTTTTAAAATATGCATGTTGCACTCTGTCTCTATGCTACTTACAGTATTGATTCTCAAATGTTGCTGTTTGAAGGGGCCCCTGCAAAATTGACGCACTCCTCTGGATTGCATGCAAATGCTGACACACTTCCAGGGACTCCTTGTCATGGGGCCTGAAAGCTGATGTCAAACCTGTTGAGAGGAAGAACAAGGAAGGATCGCTCGACCCCGAAATGTTAACTCCTATTTCTCCCCACAGATGCTGCCAGATCTGCTGAGCTTTTCCAGTAACTTCTGTTTTTGTTTCTGATTTACAGCATCCATAGTTTTTTGGTTTTTGCCCAGGTCTCAAGATCTTCTTAAGTCAGGAAGTATATGTTGCTTGAAATATTATTTGAAAAGTAGAAGTGCTACAACATCACACTAGTAAAAGCTCCTTTGAGGCAGGGTGTCCTAATTGTTCACTGGATTAGGCAAACTCAATACTGAATACAGCATCGTGTTAATCAAAGATGCTTAGGCTTTACACATCTAAGAAGGTTTCACATCTCTTAATGAATTCAATTTTCAGAAACGACTTGAAGTAATGACTGGAATGGGCATATTGATGAACAATCAAGACTGCTTGCTAAATTTATCACTCCACTTAGGTGTTATTGTTTCAACAGACTACAGTTTGGGACCATCTCAGCCCCAGAAATCTTCCAATGCTTTATGTCCTCTATGTTATCATGCTTAGAAGGGGTCATTTTCAAATGGATGAGATATTTATACATGAGGAGATGGTCAAGGAGCATGACCTGAAGGTTCACACAGTTTTAAAACACACATAGGCCAAAGGATCTACTCTCAATGAAAAGTGTAAGTTATCCAAAGAATCTGTTTGCTCCTTGTGTTGACAAAGGTGGATTAAGGCCAGATCCATAGAAAATGAAGGCTGTTAAGGATAATCCCACTCTAAAATTGGTTTACCACCAGCAAAAAATTCTAAGCACGGTAAACTAGCTGGCACTTTTCTTGCCTCATTTGGCACTGAATTACTAGGCAACTACTCAACAAGATGCAAGGGACTGGGGGTCTCATCAGGAATTTGCTTTGCAAAAGTTCAAGTACATATTAATGTCCGTAGGTGTCCTGGCCCACTACAACCCATCCTTTCCAGTTAGCATAGCTGCAATTGCTTCAGCTACACACTCAGAGCAGCAGTGCTCTGTCTGGTGCACCAAGCTGAGTTCCAGAAACAGGTCTATTATGCCTGCAGAGCATTGTCAGACACAGAAACACATTACAGAAACAGAAGTTGCTGGAAATGGAGGTTTGGCAGCATCTGAGAAGAAAAAGTCAGAGTTAACGTTTTGGGTCCGGTGACCCTCAGAACTGACTGGGGAACAGAAACACATTACGTAGCTATAGAGAAGGAAGTTCTCTTTGTCATATGGGCGTGTTCTTTTCAGACCACATCCTTGGTTTGAAAGCGTGCAGACAGACAGACCATAACCGATTGTTTTTTAAATTAGATGAGAAAGAATTGGCAAAGGTGTCTCCATGGTTAAAGAGATTCTGACTACTTCGTATAAGGTTTACCTATAACATGGAAGGGGGATGCTACTCTTGACAGTGAATGTGATCTCCAGAGTGACAATCAACAGCCTTACAATGAATTATGAGGAATTTACTGATGAGGATGAATTGTATACCCAGACTACAGGGATACGGCAACCAGCAAATCAAAACTGGCTCAATCAAATATTGCAGGAAAAAAAGGATTGAGAATGTGTTGATTTGTTGGTATTGAGCCATAGGATGGCCAGACCAGAGACCCATGAAGCATTGACAGCATATCCTAATTGTGGACAACCTACTAGTGTTTGCTGAAATACTGGTCATTGCAGCATTGCTATGGCAAGATATGTTAGACAAGTATAGTATGGGTATTTGGGATTGCCAAGTGTACAGCAAGATCCGCTCATCAAAGTGGTGACCGAGATGCTCCTCCAATATTGTGGACAGCAACGGGAAACAACATGGAATGATACAATTGTCCGTGAGACAGTGGGCCAACAACAGTTGTATATTAGAGTTGCTCAGAGGAACTGCAGGAACTTTGTCTCATTGTGAGCTACCTTAAATGACCCTTACCTAGTACTGCAGGAAGACAATAGCCTAATGCTATTATCGTTGGACTAGCAATCCAGAGACCCAGGGACCTAGATTTTAATTCCACTAAGGAATTTGAAGTCTGGTGTTGAAGGTCTAATGATGGCCATGAAACTCTTATCAATTTTCAGGAAAAACCTGTTTAATTCACTAATGTCATTCAGGTAAGGAAACTACTGTCCTTACCCAGTTTGGCCTACATGTGACTCCAGACCTACAGTAATGTGGTTAACTCTTAACTGCATGGACAATTAGAGATGGATAATAAAAGCTGGGCTAACAAGTGTGCCCACACATTGTGAATGAATTAAAAATAAAATATTGGTAGTGATTGCAAATACCACAAGGCACTGGGGTAGTCATCTGGGAAAATAACCACAATTTGTAGCATGTTAATGTTAGTAACATATGTTAACTGGCACATTAAAGTCTGAACATACTTAATTAATATTCAATGACACAACTATCTACCTCTCCCATGTTTTCCTGTGGAAGAATAATTTAATGTTGCTGTTTAAATCCCTATTCCGTGGTCCTTGCTCCAGGGCCTTGACTGTGAAGTCTTTGCAATGAAATAGCTGGCCAATACTGTCCAGGCGGATATCCAGAAGATTCAAAGGAGTGAGATATTAGAGAACTAACACTGGCTGTGGACCCATTCTCCAGCAAGAACTGCATTTCTGTGATGGAAATGGGAGAAATCTGAAAGATTAAAAAGAAAAGAACTTTACATTCTTAAACATGAAAAATAATCATAATACTGCGATCACGAGCTTGATATTAATGAGACACAATTTCTGGTTTCTGTTGGTTGGAGAATCTAGAACATGGGGACACAGTCTCAAAATAAGAGGCAGATCATTGAAAATTTTTTTCACCCTGAGAGTGGTGTGTCTGTAGAATTCTTTAACACAGAAAGTAGTTGAAGCCAAAACATTGAATGTTTTCAAAAACAAGTTAGATGTAAAAAGGATCAAAGGGTATGGGGAGAAAATGGGAACAGTACTGAGTTTGATGGTCAGCCATGATCATATTGAATGGTTGGGTATGAGCTGTTGAATGGCCTACTCCCGGTTTTGTTTTCAATATTTCTGTGTTTCTATGACTGAGATGAGGAATAACTACTTCACTCAAAAGGTTGTGGACTTTTAGAATTCTTCACCTCAGTGAATGCTGCATCATGGAATAGGCCTGGGATAGACAAAATTCTAGTCCCCCAGGGGTACTCATGGGGGTTGGGTGGGAAAGTAAGATTGAAGCCCAAGTTCATGCCAAATGGAAGAGCAGAACTGACACAATATCTGGTCTACTCCTGCACCTTTTAGTGTGTTCTTGTGTTAATTTATCCATCCAGAAACATTTTACATTGCCACCAGTGGCAAGAATATCTTGAATTTTATTAATTGTGATGAATTTCTTTATTAATGTAAAGTTGATCAAAGGGGATTTTCATGTTAAAACATTTAAGGATTAACTTTTGGTATTTTGAGATATACACTGGCAAGTTGGTTGTTGTAAATAATGAGAAGTGGATAGATATTCACAAAATGACACGTCTTAAGGTCACACAGTAACACCATTCCTACAGCAGTGTGATGACTTGTGTAGTAAAAAATTAACAATGTCACAAAAGATATGGTTGCATGGCTTGTATATTAGTGGCACCCAGCTCTGTTATCAAAATGCTCATTTTTCTTTCTAAACAAGGGCACTGCAGTGCTGGGTTACATATCCAAATTTGTTATGTTTGTCCTGTTGGCCTGATGTTGTTCTTGCGATTGTGAGTGATGGGAATTATTTTCAGTGTTGTTAGAGAAAGCTCCACTTTAGATAACACAAGAACCAGCTCTTCAGTAATGCAGTATGTGTCATAGACACTAGTTAGAGGTACATATTGCCATTTTTGGACTAGAATACAGTCTGGCATGTGGAAACTCTTTCCAGAGCCAAAACTCTGATTTTCACTTCAAGCCCCATTCTGTGACAGCTAAAACATTCTCTTTTTAACCCATGGTGAATTTTTAGGAATAGGAAGGGGCCTTTTGACCCAAAAAGTCTTACTCATATATTGAACCTGAGATTGATCCTACTTACCTAATCTTTTCTGAATTTTCATTAATGATTCTTTCTCAAATAACATGTCTAATTGTCCCTTAATTCCACCCAGGTCAGTGAGAATTTTGTGAGCTTTTACTGTTCCTTCTTGTAAGCAAATAAATTGGAATGCAAATTTTGAATTCAAATGAGTGGAACCCGTACAGAAAGATATCTTCCATATTCAGAACAGTCTCTGTTCTGCCACAGAATGAGGCTGTTTGATCTGTTCAAAGGTGTATTCTTTTGGTCACTGTCATTGGGAACGTCTGCTGCACTGTACAATGCGTTTTTACCTTCCATCAACCTGCTCCCTCCCTACAGCAGGTAGATTGCTCTGGGGTTGTTTTGTTTTCTTTTCATTCATGGGGTGAGGGCTAGGTCAGCAGTTTTTGCCCAGAGGACAGTTAATACACATCCACATTGCTGTGGGTCTGGAGTCACATGTGGGCCAGACCAAGTAAGAATGACAGATTTCCTTTTTAAAGGACTTAGTGAACCAGATGTGTTTTTTCTGACAATTGGCAATGGATTCATGATCATTATTACACTCTTAATTTCAGATCTTTTTATATTGCATTCAAATTTCACCATCTCCCGTGGCTGGACTCAAAACGAGGTCCCCGGAACATTATGTTGGCTCTGAATAAACAGTCTAGTAATAATTCCCTTAGGCTATCACCTCCCCTGTGTTTGAACACAGTTTCAAGCAGGGCCTTATTCCTGCATAGTCTGTAATGGACTTTGTGGGCTGTGTTTTCTCAGATTAATTTCAGAACACACAGTGTTATATGGTTCCAACAAAGGAGGCAGTTTCCTGACACAAGGCACCCAACTTAGGAGAGCCTCATGGATCATGCATCCTGTTGAGATGGAATGCTGTGTGACTATGAAAAGGCAAGTTCTGAAACTTATGCGAGTTTTTACAGCCTAAGATCTCTTCTCATTGGTGGACTTGTGGTCCTGTGAGAGGAGCTATTTTAATAAACTCACACACGAAAAATACATACATTGAAAAGTGATGTTAATGATGCAGGTAAAAGGCCAACGTCCTATCAAGTTATTTTCTTTAATACTAGGGATTTCAGCATGACACAGAACAACAGAAAATGCTGGAAATTGTTTATCATTGATCACAGACCTGAAACATTGGACAGAATTTAATTACTTCCCTTGACCTTGATGATCGGTGGAGGGGGTCATTTAATCAGGCAGTAGCACGGTAGATGGAGATGTTACCACCCTCTTGTATTCACCCTGATTAAGTCTATGGTAGGAAGGCAATCAATGCCCACATAAAGGACATTATCTCACCCATCACTGGCATTAACCCAGCAGTGGGCATGGAGGGATTCGGGAAGAGCACCGACCTGACAGCATGACAAGCAAGCCCATATGGGTTGTGGGTTTCTGGGAGTGTGAGATGGTGGGGCTGTCCTTCATTCAAGGGAATGGCCTGACTGAGGGAATTGGCGTCAGGGAGAAGGTGAGTCCACTGACAGCCACTGCTCTGTCCTTGCTGTCAACCCCTCACCACCATGACCTGACCTGATCTTACCTGGCCTGACCTGCCCACCCAATCACTCAACTGTGGCCTTGGTGTTGATCCTCGTCCTTTGCTAGATATCATACCAGCAGCAACCTCTGCCTCCCTACTGGTGCTGTTGTTCAATAGAGCTGCTGATCTCTGATTGGTCAGAAGCTCTTGGTGGGCAGGGCCTCTATCCTTGGTCCTGGTTCTGGGATTAGTGTGCTGCTACCCAGGTAATTGCATGAGTGGTGCAAAGAATAATGTGAGGTGTCCTCTGTAGCTCATCAGCCAGCTAATGAAATCCCTGTCACTTCCATTGAATCCTGCTGGTTAACTCTGTTCTTCTTGTCACAGATTTGGGGACTAGTCAGTGTTTCCAAAATATTGTGCTTTATTTCAGATTTCCAGTATCCCAGTGTTTTGCTTTTGTGTGGAGACATAGCTGGCTGTGTTACCTTGCCTGTTAAAAAGAAAATTTGATCAATATTGTCCCTCAGCTGGGAGTAGGATTAGCCCATTCAACCCCTGACATGTGTTCTGCAATTTAGTTTGAACACGGCTGTTGCTCCATATTCCTTGATCCCCTCACCTGACAAAAAAAACCCATCAATCTCACTCTTGAAAACTCAATTGACCCTTCTGTGTGCCTGCTCACTCCAAATTTTCACTACCTTTTGTGTGAAAATGTGATTTCTTATTGGATGGGTTCCAAAAACATAAAAACACACAAAATAGGAGCAGAAGTAGGCTAAAATTGTTTCAGAGATAGTAGGAACTGCAGATGCTGGAGAATCAGAGATAACAAGGTGTAGAGCTGGATGAACACTGCAGAAATGGGGGAGGGGAAGGTGGTTCTGAAATGAATAGGGAGACAGGGGGAGGCGGATAAAAGATGGATAGAGGAGAAGATAGGTGGAGGGTCTGAAGAAGGGTCTAGGCCCAAAACGTCAGCCTTCCTTCTCCTCTGATGCTGCTTGACCTGCTGTGTTCATCCAGCTCTACACCTTGTTATCTCAGCAGAAGTAGGCTGATCAGTCCATTCAGCCTGCTCTGCCATTTAGTGTGATGATGGCAGAGCACTCAAATCAGCACCCAGTTCCTGCTTTCTCCCCACACCCATTGATATTTTTATCCCTAAGAACCATCTGTATTAGGGGAAATAATTCAAAAAGTAACACAGTGTAGTGAACAGATAGTGATGTTAGACTCAAACTTAATGTCAGATACCATGAAGACACATGTTCAAGCCAGCACCTTATATATGTAACTTTCTGGCAAGAATCATCAGTATCAATGACGTGTAAGGAAACAACCTTCAAGTGATATGTAGCATCATAGAGTTATAGAGTCATACAGCACGGAAACAGATCCTTTGGTCCAACTAGTCCACACAGTTCTCAAACTAAACTGGTCCCACCTGCCTGCATTTGGCCAACATCCCTCCAAACCTTTTCTATTCATCTCATTATCCAAATGTCTTTTAAATGTTGTACCTACACCTGCATCCACCACTTTCTCTGGCAGTTTCTTCCACACACGAGCTAATCTCCGTGTAAAAATGTTACCCCTCATGTTCTTTTTAAAACTTTCTCCTCTCACCTTAAAAATATGCCTCCGGTTTTGAACCCCTCCACTGTAGGGAAAAGACCCCTGTTATTCACCTTATCTATGCCCGTCATGATTTTATAAACCTCCATAAGGTCATCCCTCAACCTCCTAAGTTCCAGTGAAAAATGTCCCAGCCTATTCTTATAACTCAAACTCTCCATTCCCAGCAACATCATGGTAAATCTTTTCTGAACCCTCTCCAGTTTAAGATTAAACTTGCTATTAATTGCTTTCACCATATTGCCAGCTCCAAGTGCAAATCTGAAAATGCAAGCAATTTTCCTTTTGTTCCCCGACAGCATCTTCCTACTGCCCACATTCCTGCTCCCACCCAACAGCCAGACAGTGACTTCTCCCAAGCAGACAGGTCTGGACCTGAATACTGAAACAAGGCCTTGAGACTAAAATATTCTTCAGATTATGACATGCCAGCTTGCTGTTTATCCAGCTCCCAAAGCACACACTTATCTTGCTCCCCCCCCACTAAAATCAGCCCTCAATCAGTCATGTTTCCAATTCTGTGCTTGTACCAAAACAAACAAGATTGATCCACCAGCAGCATGGGCATCCCTGGACCGTGTGATGTTATGATCACAGAATAAGCTAATATCCCATGAAATCATGGAGAAATTACACAATGGAAATAGCCATTGGACTATCACAACTGACTTGGTTCGGGCATTGGAAATCAAGCTAATCCCAAAGTTGTCACAAAGTTAAAGATTGTAAAATAAATGCACCACAGTTTTCGGACCCAGGTTGATAGAGAGGACAGACCAGGGTTTCTGTACGTAACACGAATTACTATTTATTTCATGTAATGAAACTCTAATCACAGCTAAACAATTATTATCCATTGGCATATAACACTAGTGATTAAAACTCTAATGCTGTTATAAACACATAGACACACACACTCACACATGCACGCACACGTACTTTATAGGGAAACAGGGAGGCAGTCCACTTGGTTTCTATTCACAGGTTGCTGAAATGATCCTTATAATTCTTATGCTGATCAGAACATTGCTTTTCAGTCATCTTTCTCTGGATACTTCCATAGGTTTGTAAGAGACAAAAAGTGGCTGATTTGCTTATAAAAAGTCTCTGACTTATCAGTTAATAATCACAGATTACCATAACTGCTGATAGATGAACTGGATTTCTTCAGGTTTAAAATTGGTTTTAACTGCAGTGAACAGAGAGATGGTTCCTGTGCTGGTGGAGATCAAAGCACGTCTCACTATAGATCTTGTTCCCAGCATCTAGCTGTTCAGTTACCTGAGAACGAATCACATGGTTGTTCAAAGATAAAAGGCTTTTGCTATCAATAACTGGTCACTGGCCTATAAACCAATCAGCCTCTTGTTGCCACTCAGCTACATCTATACTCAGAACCCCTCGGCTACAATTTATCCTCAATCACATGAGTTACTACTTAAAACGTTGGTTTTAAAACAGTTCTTTCTCATTTCATTCCAGAATTTTTTAAAAAGGGCAAAAATAAAAAGAAACTGTCTTTACGGATCCAAAAGTTGGAACTTACTTTTCACATGATTAGTTGGAGTTGTTGGTTGGTTTGCCAAGCTGACTGGTTTCCATGCCAATGTTTCGTCTCCCTTCTAGTTGATATCTTCAGTGCTGTGTAGCCTCTGTTGAAGTGCTGTTGTTCTGGCCCAGTCTGAATTTATATGGTCCGGTATGTCATGGTGGGCTGCCTTGTTTCTGGTTTAGTACTGTAATGATATTTAGATGGGGTCAATTTCAACATGTTTGTTAATTGTATTGGTGGTTGAAAACCAGGCCTCCAGGAGTTCTCATGCTTGTCTTTGTCTCGCTTGTCCTAGTACTGTAACTTTGTCCCATTTAAATTGATGTCCTGATATGTTGGAGTGTATTGAAATGAGGGACAGTTGATTGTGCTGTTTTGCTGCAAGTTGGTGTTCATGTATCCTGGTGGTAAGTTTCCTGCCCATCTGTGCTATGTAATGTTTCTCACAGCTGCTGCAGGGTATTTTATATATCACATTTGTCCTGCTCATTTTGGGCATGGGGTCTTTCATCTCTGAGAGTAACTGGTGAAGTGTGGCTGTTGGTTTGTGTGCTATCCTTATTCCAAGAGGTCATAAGAGTCTTATAGTCAGTTCTGATGTGTTTCTAATGTTGGGTCAGGTGGACAGTGTGTTGGGGCGTACAGTGTCAACTTGATGTTATTTGTTTGCCAGGCATCGGTGGACAGAGCTGTTAGGATAACCCTTGTTTGCAATGACTCAGTAGAGGTGTTTCTGCTCGTTTATGTGCAGCTCCAGGGTATTGCAGCGAGTTGAGGCTTGTTTAAACAGGGTTCTGATGAAGGGTTTAGGCCCGAAACGTCAAGTTTTCCTGCTCCTATGATGCTGCTTGACCTGCTGTGTTCATCCAGCCCCACACCTTGTTATCTCAGGGTCTTGACACAGCTCTGTTTGTGGACGCTGGGGTGGTTACTGTTGTCATTCAGGATTTGGTCTGTGTGTGTCGTCTTTCTGTATACGCCAGTAAGGAATTCCACCATTGTTCATTCGTTCCACCATTACTTCTAGAAACAGGAGTTGATTGTTGTTCTCTTCTTCCCTGGTGAACTTGATCCCAGTGAATATGCTCTTAATAAGGTGGTGTGTGTCTTCTAACTTTGCTTGTTTAATGATCACAAAGGTATCATCCACGTATCTAACCCATAGCTTAGGCTGGATCTAGGGGAGGGCTACGTGTTCCAGTCTTTGCATAACAGCTTCTGTTATGAGCCCCCAGATGGGTGAACCCATGCGTGTTCCATTAATTTGTTCATGTACCTGGCCATTGAAGACAAAGTGTGTGGTAAGGCATAGTTATAGTAATTTTAGCATGTTGTCCTTGCTGATTGTTTTATTGGAGGTTTGTGTTTTCGAATTGCAAGAAACACTACATAGGACAGACAAGCAGGAAACTTGCCACCAGGATACATGAACACCAACCAGCAGCAAAACTGCACAATCAACTCTCCCTTATTTCAATACATTCCGACAAAGGAGGACATCAATTTAACTGGGATAAAGTTACAGTACTAGGACAAGCGAGACAAAGACAAGCACAAGAATTCCTGGAGGCCTGGTTTTCAACCACCAATGCAATGAACAAACAAGTTGAAATTGACCCCATCTACATAGCACTACGGTACAAAACCGCAAACAAGACTGCCCTCTGTGAAAGACCAGACCATATAAATTCAGAGCAGGACAGAACAACAGTGCTTCCACGCAGGCTACACAACACTAACGATGTCACCTAGAAGGGAGACGAAACGTTTGCATGTAAACCAGTCAGCTCGGCAAACCAACCAACAACTCCGACCGCAACCCCAGTTACAGATCTTTGTTAAAACATTTGATTGGTTGTCTTCCCAAGTTCACATCCTGTTTCATACCCCTTTAACCCTTTCATTCAATAATTGTCCTACTTAACATCAATGTTGCCAAAGACTCTGCTTCTATCACTAATTTCCTAATAAGGTTTACATTATTTTAGCATCTTTTATAACCTCTGGATATCGCGAAGCACTAAAGAACAATGATGTACTTCTGAAATGCAGTCAGTCTAGCAATATGGGAATCAATATGCTCAGAGCAAGGCATGAGATAATGACTAGCTTAACTGTCTCCTTTATTACCTTGATTGAGGGATAAGACTTGACCAAGGTACGATACAGGTAAATAAACTACTCAACCAAAAAAACATGAAAAAACTGAGGTATGAACATGCTGTTTGTGCTGGAGTTCTATTTTTATGGAAACAAGTCAAGTTCACAAGAATGCATCATTTCCAAGTTCTGCTGTTCCTGTGCTCACCTTTGATGGGAACTTTTAAACCTATGTGTATGGAAAGATAGGGCCTCAGTTTAACTTCTCGTCTAAAAGGGATTACCTTCAATTTAGGTGCAGCTATACCACTTGGATTGCAGTGGTTCAGGAAGACAGCCCACCACCATCTTCTCCAGGATAATTAAGGATTAGCAATTAATGCTGACCTTACCAGTGAAAGTCACATCCCAAGAACAGACATTAAAAAAAAACTGGACCCGAAATGTTAACTCTGATTTTTTTCTTCACAGATGCTGCCAGACCTGCTGAGCTTTTCCAACAACTTCTGTTTTTGTTCCTGATTTACAGCATGTGCGATTCTTTCTATTTTTATTTAAAGAAACGTTTAGCCTGCAAAAAAAACTCAGTAACTTGTAAGACTGCATTTTCTTTGTAAATATTCCCACAGTTAATAGACGAAGTACCATTTTATATTTATTTACAGTCTTTTGCTACACCTTACGCACTTGGCTTGTTAAATAACCTTAGAGTGAACAATGAAAATCTCAGTGAACACAGTTAAAAGAAATGCATGTAGTCCCAAGGGCATGGTGGTGGGATACACGCCTTAAAAAGAAAGAAAATAATCAGAACGGAGCAATTGTAAAAACTCAACAATTAACTTTGATTCTGCTGTACAATTCAGCACGGGGTTGTTGAGCGAGGAAAGGAAAATAGACATTACAAGCATAAACTATGTACATACAGCCCTTTATACAGAAGAGTTTGGAAAGTAAACATTATGATTGCCTAATAGCTGCTGCAAAACTTTGGAATTTTTGTTTCCTGCCCTTCTGTAGACTGCAGATTCCAAAACACTTTGATTGCTACAATTAGACAGGGGAAGCGCCTAAAACTACAGGCATTCAGCCTTCGCAAAGGGCTTCTTTACCTCTTCATGACCTTTCTTGGCACAGGATGCTGAGTATCAATGCTGGGAGGCAGGTAGGTTGCCTCAGCTAAGTTTTGTTGACAGATGGGGTGATAAAAAGTGGCAGACTGTACATTTCTCTGCTGCCGGAGAGGCTACAGCTAAGTGCCTCAGGTAGTGGCTGCAGAATGTGTGATTCATGATGCTTTGCTGGCTGCTACTCCCTTCAAGATTTTTTACTACCTCAGAGACTGTAAGGTTTCATGGAGGGAGGACAATGCACACCTGAGGACAGGTGCAGAGTGAAAAATAAAATGACTCAAGCATTGCCTCAAGTCAGCTCCAGTTTCAAATGACAGGTTTGCAGAAGTATAGGTACCTACATCCATGCAGTTAAAGAGGCAGTGCTTTTATTTCTTGGCATGCACAAGCAAGGTTCATATCAAAAATAAAATCTTAGGTAGCATTACATTTAATGCACACTTTCTTTACAAATGACACATGTAAAAAAGGACTCATCTGTATCATCTGACAACACTAAACTGTGCAATATTCCTGTACAGTAGATCTCCTGCTTGATAATTGTATGATTTCCATATGCAGTTGTGGAGATGACAACCATTTTGTAACTCTGCTCATACTTTTAGGCTTGTTTAGACAGAGATATACTGAATTGTTTGGGTGCACACTACAGACTAGTGAATCTCAGTTTTCTTTTCAAGTCTGCACCTCCTGAACTCTGTAACTTCTCCAGTCATACAACCGTCTGAAAATTCTCCAACTCTTGTTTTGCTCAGTTATTTTCCTGACAAATTAGCACTTCCAGCTTCAGCTGCCTCGGCCCTCTTCACCTCCCTCTGCTCCTTCAAAATTCTGCTTAAATCTGACCTCTGACTTGGAAGAAAGAAAAAATCGCCTTGATGTAGCAATTAACAGGAAATCAGATGTCTCCAAGTGTTTTACAGCAATGAAGTAGATTTTAAAAGTGTTCTTGTAATGTAGGAAATGTGGCTGCTACTCTTGTGTACAGCAAGATCCCAGAAACAGTAATGTGACCACGACCAGGCCATCAGTTTTTGTGATAAGAAACACAGAAAGTGTATGAGAATCTCAACAGGCCTGCCAGCATCTTTAGAGAGAGAGAAGGAATTGAAGTCTTGAGTCCACTGGATTTCAGCATTTTCTGGTTTTATTTTGGATCTCCAACATCCATAAGATTCTTTTTTCATTTTATCTGCTTTTGGGGATGATGATTGAGAAATTAATAATGTCCAGGAAACTAGCCCTCCTGCTCTTCTTCAAAAAAAGGCAAGGTTTTTTAAATTCATTCATTTAGTCAGTAAGGTCTAAAGGACATTAGCAAGCCAGATGGGTTTTTCCCAACAATTGACAATAGATTTATGGTCATCATTAGACACTGAATTCCGTATTCTTATTGAATTCAAATTCCACCCTCTGCCATGGCAGGATTTGAACTCAGGGCCCCTGATCATTACATATGTCTCTGGATTAACAGCCCGGCAATATTACCACTAAGACATCACCTCCCCGTGTTCCCATGAAATGGCGGATAGGGTTGTAGTTCACAGCTTCATTGAAAAGATATCTCTAACAGTACAGCGCTCCCTCAGTGCTCCAAGGAATGTCAATCTTGTGCTTTGAGTTTGGGTCCCGGATTAAGATTTCAGCTCTCTTTGCGTGGGTATCAGTTTTTCTCTGATGTTTGTCCTGTGAAACATCTTGCAACTTTTGGCGGTATAAATACAGGTTGTTGTTGACATTCGCTGAGATAACTAGAATAGTGTCAGGAACACAACTGAGTCAGAGAAGGGAATATCACGTGTAATGTTCCCCTCATGCTTGCTATCAACTTATTTCTGATGAGAAATGTGCAGATAAGGGTATTGGGCCAGAATGAGATCATCCAAGCTATGGTGCAGTCACTTGCCAGCACTCTGCCACTGTCACAAATGTAACTGCATCCAATTCAAGGGGCAAAATGTGAAATAAACCCTGGTTGGGGGAAGACTTTCAAACTAGCAAATCACCAAAGTTCAGCTGTCTTCCAGAATTGGTGAACTGACACACAAGATTCTGACTGGTATCACAAAATTTCCAAGCTGTGGGCCATCGTGAAACAAATGTAAACTATTGGGAGTTACAGACAGCCTTTGTCAGTCCTAACCCTCTGGCTATCTAAGATAACAAGCATGGGGCTGGATGAACACAGCAGGTCAAGCAGCATCATAGGAGCAGGAAAACTTGACGTTTCGGGCCTAAACCCTTCATCAGAAATGGGGGAGGGGAAGAGGGTTCTGAAATAAATAAGGGAGAGAGGGGGAGGCGGATAGAGGATGGATAGAGGAGAGGATAGGTGGAGAGGAGGCAGACAAGTCGAAGAGGCGGGGATGGAGCCAGTAAAGGTGAGTGTAGGTAGGGGGGTGAGGAGGAGATAGGTCAGTCCAGGGAGGATGGACAGGTCAAGGGGGCGGGATGATGTTAGTAGGTAGGAGATGGGGTTGTGGCTTGAGGTGAGAGGAAAAACAGGTTAGGGAGGTGGAGATGAGCTGGGCTGGTTTTGGGATGCGGTTGGGGGAGGGGAGCTTTTGAAGCTTGTGAAATCCACATTGATGCCATTGGGCTGCAGGGTTCCCAGGCTGAATATGATTTGCTGTTCCTGCAGCCTTCGGATGGCATCACTGTTGCATTGTAGGAGGCCCAGGATGGATATGTCATCTGAGGAATGGGAGGGGGAGTTGAAATGGTTCGCGACTGGGAGGTGCAGTTGTTTGTTGCGAACCGAGCGCAGGTGTTCTGCAAAGCAGTCCCCAAGCCTCCGCTTGGTTTCCCTGATGTAGAGGAAGCCACAACGGGTACAGCGGATGCAGTATTTACCTCTGGCTATCTATTTGGGTTTTAGTAACTCCTAATCAGATCAATTTTGCATTTACCTTCCAGCCAAGTGCACGAGGCTCAGGCTTGGAGAAACTGGCAGCATGAAAACATTTAGCAACAGAAACCTTTACAAGCAGGATTTCCATACAATATGGGAGCAATCCACTTCTAAATGAGAGTTGTATTTCTACTGTGCAAAGTTTAATCCTGAATTGGTAGCCTTTGCTTTTTTACTTTTACCTTAAGTTGTACCTTTTCAGCTGCTGTGTACAACATGTACTTTAATTAATCTAAATGCATTTGCTTGTACTTTAAGGTAGGTAGGGATTGCAATCTATTTGGCAGAAAATGCCTTTATTTGTCCCTTGACCTAAAAAACGCAGAGAAAACTGGTAAGACCTGGAGAACATCCAGCTCCTATAATTTGCAGCATGACAATGAAGTGAACTTTACTGCCTACGAGTTTGGTCAGAATGTTTCCCAGTTTTCTCCTTAGCTACTTTTGCCATGTTGATTTATTGCTTTATACTGCAACTCGTACCCACAAGTGAGCAGCACATTCATGTTACAATGTATTAGATGTCTAGCTGCAACAAACTATGTCCAGACCCGGTTCTAACGCGACGAAGCTTTAATTCTGACAACCTCTCCACCTTGAAACCAATTTAATGGGGCCAGGAGGCAAAGGTAGACATTTGTCTAGGGAATTCTTAACAGCACATATGGGTTTCTCTAAACCCCAAACCCACACGGACTGCAGTAATTCAAGAAGCCAGTCCACCACTCCACCTTCTCAAGGGCAAATGGTGTCAGGCAAATTGTTTCTGGCCAGGGCAGTTCATGTCCTGTGAATGAATAGACAAAAATGTAGGGGAAAATGTTGTTTTATGAAAACATAAGACAAAGGAGCTGTCAACCCTTTGGGCATATTTAAACCTTCAATGAAATCATGGTTGATCTTTCTATTTCAATACAATTTTCCTGCTCTATCCCGTATGCCTTGATGTTTTTAATATGTAAAAACCTAGCGATCTTAGTCTTGAACACAATCAACGTCTGAACCTCACATCCCTCTGGGGCAGAGAGTTTCATAGATTTACCTCCCTCCAAGTAAACGATACATTTTCTAACAGGAAGGCTGAGTGCAAAAGAACTGTCCTGTGCAAAGGAAGACAGATGAGTAAATTCAAAGGAACCACCAAGGTATCTTTAAATTTTATTCTTTTACAGTGAACAGTTATAGAAACTATTAACACTCATATCAAAAATGCTATTAAAACCTGCAACTGCATGGGCTACAAGTTTGTTATTCTGTTTCAAAGATTCTAGTGTTCACAGGGCATAGTCATAGAGTCATTGAGTTGTACAGCACGGAAACAGACCCTTCGGTCCAACTCATCCATGCCGACCAGATATTCTACATTAATCTAGTCCCATTTGTCAGCATTTGGCCCATATCTCTCTAAACCCTTCCTATGCATGTACCCATCCAGCTGCCTTTTAAGTCCTATGTTGTTACACCTAAAGTTGGAAGCTTGACACACATCCACTGCCACTGAATCTACTTTTCTCTTTATGACCATTATAAGTTATCGTGCATTTTTTCATGTATTTTGGGGGCGACACGGTGGTTAGCGCTGCTACCTCACAGTGCCAGGGACCTGGGTTCAATTCCACCCTCAGGTTATTGTCTGTGTGGAGTTTGTGCATTCTCCCCATGTTTATGTGGGTTTCCTCTGTGTGCTCCAGTTTCCTCCCACAATACAAAGATGTGTAGGTTAGGTGGATCGGCCATGCTAAATTGCCCATAGTGTTCAGGGATGTGTAGCTTAGGTGAGTTATAAGGGGATGGCTCCAAGGGTCGGTGTGGACTTGTTGGGCCAAAGGGCCTGTTTCCACACTGTAGGGATTCTATGATTCATGTTAGAGTGCAAGCTACCATCATTCCACTTACTTGCTTAATTAATTCAAGAACTATGGCAATTTGCCATTGATATTTCTCAGTTTATTATCATACATCCAGGCTTAATATCATCATCCAGCTCAGGTATGTTTCTACCTGCTCGGTCTTACAGAGTGAAATGTGATACATACTATAAACTACAATATTTCTGACATACTGTGGCTCACCAACCAGTATATTATGAACACAATTGGTCCAGGATATTAAGATATAAGCTCAAACATCAAATAGGAAATGCATGAGTAAGACAACATTCTGTTTCCAACGATATTTTATTTTTCAAAGTCAATAGTCCAGACCCTGGGAATAGAAAATATTTGGACATTTTGGTCATTATCCAATTTGGCTTCTTTGCTTTTGCACTTTGGCAATAAAGAAGCAACTCTTTCTTTTGAACTAAAAAGAGCAATAGAGCGAGACAAAAATGACAGAAACTAAAAACTGAGCAAAATTTAGCAGACCTTGGGACATCTCCAAGGCTAAAGTCTGATTTTGAACTGCTGACCCAATTTAACTTGCTAGCCAATGAGGTTTCACCACTGCTAGAGACACACCCACCTTCAACTTGAAAGAGTTCATGCTTTTTGTTTTACTCACTTATGCTGGCTGGGCCAGCTTTTATTGCCCATCCCTAATTGCCATTGAGTAGGTGGGTGACAAGCTGCCTTCTTAAACTGTTGCAGTCCATAAAGTATAAGACCATAAGATACAGATGCAGAATTAGGCCATGCAGCCCATTGAGTCAGCTCTGCTTTCTGATCATGGCTGTTATATTTTTCAACTCCATTCTCCTGTCTTCTCCTCGTCAACTTTGATCCCCTTATTAAACAAAAATATATTTATCTCGGTCTTAAAAACACTCAGTGACTTGGCCTCCGCAGCCTTTTATGGCAATGAGTTCCACAGGTTTGCTATGCTCTTGAATGAAGAAATTCCTCCTCCTATAGGATCATTCTTTCACTCTGAGGCTGTGCTTTTGAGTCCTGGTGCCTCCTACTAGAGGAAACATCTTCTCCACGTCCACTCGATCCAGCCCTCTCAGTGTTCTGTACGTTTCAATCAGATTTGCCCTCATCCTTCTAAACTCTATTGAGTACAGGCACAGAGTTCTCCACTGTTCCTCACATAATAGGGACTGCATCTTCGGAATAATTCTCGTAATCCTCCTCTGCACCCTCTCCAACGCCAGCACATCCTTCTTTAGATACAAGGCCCAAAACTACTCAAATATTCCAAATGCACTCTGACCAGAGCTTTTTACAGCTTCAGAAATGTATCCCTACTCGTGCATTCTAGTCCTCTTGAAATGATCAAGAGGACTTTGGGGCGGCACGGTGGCTCAGTGGTTAGCACTGCTGCCTCACAGCGCCAGGGACCTGGGTTTGATTCCAGCCTCGGGCGTCTGTCTGTGTGGAGTTTGCACATTCTCCCCGTGTCTGCGTGGGTTTCCTCCGGGTGCTCCGGTTTCCTCCCACAGTCCAAAGATGTGCAGGTTAGGTGGATTGGCCGTGCTAAATTGCCCATAGAGTTCAGGGAGGTGTAGGTTAGGTGGGTTGCTGGGGGGTGGGTCTGGGTGGGATGGTCTGAGGTTCTTGTTGGACTTGTTGGGCCGAAGGGCCTGTTTCCACACTGTAGGAATTCTATGAATGCTAACATTACATTTGCCTTCCTAATTATCAACTCAACCTGCATGTTAATCTGAAGAGAATCATGAATTATGACTCCTATGTCTCTTTGTGCTTCAGATTTCTGAAAGCTTTCCCCATTTAGAAAATAGTCTATGCCTGTATGCATCCTACCAACATGTATAACCTCACACTTTCCCAAATTGCATTCCATCTGTCATTTCTTTGCCAATTCTCCCAGACTGTTCAAGGTCTTCTGCAGCCTCCCCAACTCCTCAACACTACCTGTCCCTCCACCGATCTTTGTCCATGTGCTATAGGGAACCCACGATTTCATTAGGGAGGGAATTATTTTTCAGTATTGGTCCATTATTTTATTTAAATATTTCTGTTAGTTCATTACTCAAGTAATTCTATTTCTGGCATTTCTGACTTGTTGAAGCATAATGTCCTCTGAATGATCTTGTTTTTCTGAAGTTCAGTCTGGTGATGTTTTGCTAATGTTTTCTTACAGTGCCCCTGAATAGAACTTGTCTATCTGCTATGTAATCTTAAAATTGTTATAAAAATAGACTGGAATAAGTTGCGAGATAACAAGGTGTGGGGCTGGATGAACACAGCAGGCCAAGCAGCATCATAGGAGCAGGAAAGCTTGACGTTTCGGGCCTAGTCCCTTCATCAGAAATGGAGGAGGGGAAGAGGGTTCTGAAATAAATAAGGGAGAGAGGGGGAGGCGAATAGAGGATGGATAGAGGAGAGGATAGGTGGAGAGGAGGCAGACAAGTCGAAGAGGCGGGGATGGAGCCAGTAAAGGTGAGTGTAGGTGGGGGGGTAGGGAGGAGATAGGTCAGTCCAGGGAGGATGGACAGGTCAAGGGGGCGGGATGAGGTTAGTAGGTAGGAGATGGGGATGGGGCTTGATGTGGGAGGAGGGGATAGGTGAGAGGAAAAACAGGTTGCAACTGACACAAAATTATATACTATCAGCAAAAATTAACAGCACGGCTTCAGGAATAAAGCTGTAACCATCTGTCTTAAAAACAAATTCCAAAATGATCAGGAGTAGCAGCACATTTGATTCATAGCTGAAAAAAAGAGACAAATTTAAACAACTGCAATGAAATAACTGCACAGAGGCCGGTATTCCATCACCAAGTCACCCTTTATTTATACGTACACAGTATGCTGGTTGTGTCCAACCAGCTCAGAGTCAGTCCCTGAAGTAAATTGTCTCTCTCACGTAGAGGAAGCATATGGCCAGCATTGACGTTCCTGCTGTCATTTCACACAACAATTTGTACTACCAGGGAAAAGGCGCTGATCAGTTGGCAAGTTAATATTTTGAAAGGACAGGACGTTTGGAGTGTACAACCAGAAGTCATAGTTCCTGGTGGTACCAACAGCATTTGTAAAAAGAAGGATGAGTTTCTGCAAACAGGATATAGGGAGCTGGGGAATAAATTAACAAACTGGATCTCAAAGTTGATAATCTTGGGATTACTTCCGGTGTCATGTGCTAGCCAGAGTAGGAAGGAGAATTGACGCTATCAATGTGTGGCAGAAGATTTGGTGTGGAAGGGTTGTGTTTTAGATTCCTGAGGTACCGGAACTAGATCTGGAACTGCATCCTGTACAGGCTGAAGACTATCCCAGCAGGAGCAGGACAAACATCCCCAGAGGGGCTTCCACTCATCCTGTGGGGGAAGGTTTAAATCAGAGTATCAGGAGGATGGAAACCCGAGCTGGGAGACTCAAAAGAGGGAAACAAAGATAGAAAGGTGAGATACAGAAATAGAAAGGCAAAGGAAACAAGGTATATCAGCAAACTGGGCCATGGTACAAAAAAAGATTTGAAAAATGTTTTAAAAAGTCCAAAGGCATTCTGAATGCATGGAGTGTTTGCAATAAGATAGATAAATTAGAATCTCAACAGTACAGATAGATGCCATTTGGCCCATCAAGTCTGCACCAAGCCTCTGAATATCATCCCACTCAGACCCATCCTCCACCCTATCCCTGTAATTCCCATGGTTAATTCTAGCCTGCACTTCTCTGGACATTATTGGCAACATGGCCAATCCACCTAGCCTGCACATCTTTGGACTATGGGAGGAAAGAGTACCTGGAGGAAACCCACATGGACCTGGGGAGAATGTGCAACCTCCACACAGACAATCACAAAGACTGAAATCAAGCCTAGGTCCCTGGCAGTGGGAGGCAGAAATGCTAACTAATGAGCCACCCCAAATTCACAACACAAATAGTTTAAATTGGTACGATATGATTATATAGCTGAGTCAGACATATATCATTGTTCCTTTGTTGACATTGGGTCAAAGGAGATATTAGGGCAGATATCAAGGTTGACTGAAGAGGCATATTTTAAAGATTGTATGAAAGGAATAAAGGGAAGAGGAGAAGTGGAAGACTTAGATTTATGAAGTCAAAACATAAGCCTAAGAGTGGGATAAATTTAGAAACCATCAAAAGATGACCCAGGAATTAATGCAAAAGGAAAAAATAGAATGACAGTTAACATTTCGTGAATATAAAATGGATTGTCAGTGCTTTTACAAGTGGATAAAAAGCAGCTAAAATAAACATTAGTCCTTTAGAGCCAGAGACAAAATTATGATGGAATGAGGAAATGGCAGAGACATTCAACAAATATTTTCTGCCTCTTTACACAATAGGAGCCATTACCTACATGCAGGAAATAAGAGATAATCAAGGAATTAAAAAGAGTGAGACACTTAAAGTAGTTAACATCAGCAAAAAAAAAGTATTTGAGAAACTTAAGGGATGAAAATCTGACAAATCCCAAGGATATGGGCTGGTATTTTAAAGTTCTAAAAGAGGTAGCTCTAAAAGAGATAGTGGATTTTCCAATGTTTTCCAGATTTTATACTAGTCTGGGAAGTTTGGAAGTTAGAAAATGTGACAGCCCTATTCATGAAAAGAAGGGAACTGCTTACATAGAACTATCAGGCAATCAACCTAAGATCTGTCATTAGAAACATGCTGGAATCTATTATTAAGGAATTCTTAATAATACACTTAGAAAACCATAATGAGATTGGACAAAGCTAATATGCTTTTATGAAAGGGAAATTGTGTTTGACAAATGTATCTTAATTTTTGAGAATGTAACAAACAGGATTGATAATGTAGAGCTGGTAAAGGTACTTGATAAAATGCCAGAAAAAGATTGATATGCATGATACAAAGCTCATGGAGTTGGAGGTAATATATTAACATGTATGAAATATCGGCTAACAAACAAGCAGAGACGCGGTATAAACTGAGGTGTTTTCAGGTTGGCAGACTGTAACAAGTGGAGTACAGCAAGGATTATTACTGGGTTTTCAGTTATTTACAATCTGTATAATGGGGACCAAGAGCAAAGTATCTACGTTTTTGCTGAATCAACTTTTTAATATAAACTTTGAGCAGGACATAAAGGGAAATAGACATAAAAGATTGGGCAAGAGAAGGAATACAATGCAGGGAAATGTTAGGTTATTCACCTTAGTAATAAAAGTAGAAAAGTTTACCACCTTGAAAAGACCTGAAATTTCTAGATGTTGATGTTCAGAGAGAATTGTGTGTACAAGAAACACAGAAAATTAGAATATAGCAGGAAATTAGGAAGACAACTGAACTCTTGAATCAATGGATATTTTTGAAGATCAGCCATGGTAGCCTTCAATATAAGAGGATTGGAGTACAAGAATACAACGGTCTTCACATATTGTACAGAGCTTTGGTGAGATCACACCTGGAAGATAGTGCACAGTTTTGACCTCCATATTTAAGGAAGGATATACTTACTTTGGAAGCAGGACAGCAAAGTAGAACATAGAACATAGAACAGTACAGCACAGTACAGGTCCTTTGGCCCACGATGTTGTGCCGAACTTTTACCCTAAACCTGAGGTCTATCAACCTCCACCGCTACGTTATACTATCATCCATATGCCTATCTAATAGCCGCTTAAATGCCCCTAATGAGGCTGACTCCACTACCCTCTCTGGCAATGCATTCCACGCCCCTACCACTCTCTGAGTAAAGAACCTACCTCTGAAGTCTCCCTGATATCTACCTCCTTTCACTTTAAAACTATGTCCCTTCGTAAAAGCTACCTCCACCCGAGGAAAAAGTCTCTGGCTGTCTACTTTATCTGTACCTCTGATCATTTTGCACACCTCTATCAAGTCACCTCTCATCCTTCGTCGTTCTAAAGAGAAAAGCCCTAGCTCTCTCAACCTTTCCTCATAAGACCTTTCCTCCATTCCAGGCAACATCCTGGTAAATCTCCTCTGCACCTTTTATAACACTTCCACATCTTTCCTGTGTACTAGAATGGTTCCTGGAATGAGAGCGTTGTTCCATCTATAATAGGAGGTTGAATAAGTTAACTTAATATACTCTTAGAAGTTCAGAGGAATAAGAGGTAATCTCAGTGAATCTCAAACGCTCTGAAGGGAATTGGCATTATAGACACTGAGAAGTAGATTCTCCTGGCTGGGGAACTTAGTATGTGGGAGCACAGTCTCAGGGTAAGGAGTTGAATACTTAAGGCTAAGCAGAGGGTAAATAGCTTCACTCAGAGGGTTTTGAATCTCTGGCATTCTCATCTTAGAGAGTTGTAGATGATCAATCATTGAGTGTAATCAGAGCTGAGTTTGATAGACCTTTGATCTCTGAGGGAATCAAGGGGAATGGGGAGCAGAGTTGAAGTTGAAGATCAAACATATCAACTGAGTGGCAGAGTCAGCACAAAGGGCAGAATGGTATTCACTTATCCCTATTTCTTACGTTCTTTTAAAAGTTAAAGGGTGCGTCATGAGCAGCTGATCAAATGGTGCCAGTTTTTTGTCTCCTCCTGGATTCAAAGTTTTAGAAGCTAGGAATACTTCAGTGAGTAACTCATCTCCTGACTCCCCAAAGCCTATCTGCCATCTACAAGGCCCAAGTCAGGAGTGTGGTGGAATACTCCCCAATTGTCTGGATGGGTGCAGCTCCAACAACACTCAAGAAGCTTGATGCCATCGTGGACAAAGGAGCCCGCTCGACTGGCACCACATCTACAACATTCAGTCACTCCACCACTGAGACTCAGTCGCAGCAGTGTGTACCATCTATAAGATGCACTGCAGAAATTTGCCGAAGATCTGTAGGAAGCAGCTTCCAAACACACCACCGTTATCAACTAAAAGGACAAGGGTAGCAGATATATGGAACAACATCATCTGCAATTTCCCCTCTAAGCCGCTCACCACTGATTTCTTGACTTGGAAAGAAATCACATTTCTTCACGCCACTGGGTCAAAATCCTGGAATTCCCTCCCTAACAGCATTGAGGATCTACCTACAGCACACGGACTGCAGTGGTTCAAGAAGGCAGCTCACCACCACTTTCTCAAGGGCACTAGAGAATAAATGCTGGATGAGGAAGCAAAGCTCACATCTCACGATTGAATAAGAAAAATGTGTTGAGATTTTAGAGAATGAGTGGTGAAGTGCCAGTAACTCAGGTCAATAGCTGGGCCCACCAAGCTCCATAACCCTTGTCCCATCTACCGGGATTCTACTAGGACATCTTACCAACACACCCAGCAGCATCCCAGATAGAGGGACGCAATAGTTTGTGAATCAAAAAGTCTTATGCTTGGTGCAAAACTATGTACCAATGTACATGAAGACCTGGGAGTCAACGAAGGGGAGAGTGACCTTTCAAGTCAAGAACATAGGAAGATAAGAGCAGGAGTAAGCCATTCAGCCTCTCAAGACTGCTCCACCGTTCTAGATCATGGCTTATCAATATCCCTCCCTTATTCCCAGTTTGCTTCATGTTAATGGTCTCCTAAACTCCATCATTCTCTTCCTGAACATTCTCAATGCTAATCCTTTGGGTAAAGAATTCCAATGATTCACCACAGTCTGAGTGAAGAAATAGCCTACCACTTAGTCTGAGATTGTGTTTCCTGGTTCTAGACTCTTACCTCGGGGAATTATGAATGGGGGAAATGACTACCCTTGATTCAAACTTCGCTGACACAAGGTCAATAGGTAAAACAGCCTCCTTCCATACTATTTCTTCATTCTTCATTAAAAGACAAACCAAGGGATAAATTGAAAGATTTAACCCATAACTATTTCCAATATCATTACAATATGGCCTAAGAAAATGAAACCACCGATGGTACCCTCCACCACCTTTCATTTTTGAAGTGTGAGCTCCATTACTTCTCATCTTCTATTCTATTCTGATCTCATACCTCCCTTTAACAGTGATGATTTGCTTCTGTTTAAAGATAAATAACAGTTCAATAAACGGTGTACAGTGGTTTACAGAAGGTTGTGTGCACAGCCCAGACCATCATGAAAGCCAACCTTCCATCCATGGAGTCCATTTACACGGCTCGTTGCCGCGGAGAGGCAGTCACCAAAGACCCATCGCACCCCGGTAATGATCTCCGACAACCCCTTCCATCAGGCAGGAGACACAGAAGCCTGAACACATGCAACCAGCAGGTTCAGGAACAGCTTCTTCCCGGCTGTTATCAGAATGATGAATGAACTTTCTAACTTCAAATATGCTGATCTTGCTTATGTTGATCTTGCCTAGTGCACGCCCCGTGTGGTGTAACGTGTATGCCTCTGTCTAAGTTTTTTCTTATCACTCTATCATCTGTATGTCCTTGCCTGCTATGATCTGCCTATACAGCTCGTAAAAAAAGCTATTCATTGTACTTACGTACATATGACAATAAACCAGTCAATCAATCAATCCACCAGCATTGTTCAGTTTCAATTCTTAACACATGGTATAAATAAGACAAAGCCACAGCAACAGTGAGATATGATAAACATCTTGACTGGTGAGGTTGACCACAATTCACTTGCGACTTGTTTTTGCATAAAATATTCAACTAGCCTCATGAGTGGACATCTTTGCAATGTCCTGTTGTTGAATATGGCTTAGAGAATCTGGTGCAACCAAATGGGAAAATGATGCATTGGTCTGATTTCGTTGGGGTAAATATGGTAGAAAGCAATATCAAGGATTAGATCCTTACTTTCTTGACAATGGACTCTTTTTGAAATAGTTAAACTTCATATAGTAATTTTCTCCATTCCTCTTCTAATGGATGTAGGATTGGTTCCCGATGCACAGACAATCCTTTCTATTTATAAGCTTTCTTTACTAGGAAGCCAAGACATAAAGGGCTGAAATTCTACTTGTTTATGCAACAAAGGGAAGCATCTGTTTATCTTCATATTTAACTACTCGTTAAGTAAATTATGGGAATGCATTGCTTCAAAATGCATGAAGTTTCAAGTTGCAATTCCACTTGTGGATCATTAAGAATGAGGAGAAACTAAATTCTGAAGGTTTTGATCAGAGAAGGGAACTGATCCTTTTCATCATCTCACCTTCCACTATGGAAAACTATCAAGGGCAAAAATCTAGGATGGGATTTTTCCTTTCTTAGCACAGGGACATGGAGAGGTGTAGCCACACCATTACTCATCGTTACAGGAAATTACTGCAGATGCTGGAATCTGAATTGAAAACAACAAATGCTGGAAATCAGAGCTCTGATGAAGAGTTATTTAGACTCAAAACGTTAGCTTGCTCTGTCTCCATGGATGCTGTCTGACTCGCAGTGATCTCCAGCATTTGTTGTTTTCACTACTTATCATTATGTTAGCTGAGAGCAACCATTAGAGATTATAGTCAGCTGCATTCTCGCCTCGATCTCAGATATATGTACGTTCATAGTCACACTTAAATACAAAATCTAGACTGATACTTCAGTGCAGTGCTGTATTTTTCAAAGTTCTGTTTTTTAGGGTGACATTAAATCTTCCTGCTGTCTCTGATGAGTGTAAAAGTTCCCATGGCACTATTTTGAAGGAGAGTAGGACAGTTTTGCCTGCCGGCTGGCCAGTATTTTGCTCCTGAACCAACATCACTGAACTACATCAGGATGAGTAGGCCATTCTGGGCCTTGAGATTCATAGAATCCCTACAGTGTGGAAGCAGGCCCAACAAGCCCACACTGTACCTCATAGCATCTCACCCAGACCCATCCCCCTATAACCCACCTAAACCTACACATCCCTGAACACTATGGGCAATTTAGCATGGCTAACCCACCCAGCCTGCACATCTTTGGACTGTGGGAGGAAACCAGGGTGACCTGGAGAAAACCCACACAGACACAGGGAGAATGTACAAACTCCACATAGACAGTCACCCAAGGGTGGAATTGAACCCAGGTCCTTGGTGCTGTGAGGCAGCAGTGCTAACCGCTGAGCCTCCATGCCATCAGCAATTTGTGTGATCGTGGCTAATCTGTATTTAATTTTCATCCCCATTTCCTTTTACACCTTTAATTAGTAAAAATCAATTGATCTTATGTTTAGAGATAAAAAGGTGTAGAGCTGGATGAACACAGCAGGCCAAGCAGCATCAGAGGAGCAGGAAAGCTGACGTTTCAGACCCGAAACATCAGTTTTCCTGCTCCTCTGATGCTGCCTGGC
>JAHRHZ010000046.1:7603642-7622271 GCA_024137785.1 Ginglymostoma cirratum
AAGGGTCCAGACCCGAAACATCAGCTTTCCTGCTCCTCTGATGCTGCTTGGCCTGCTGTGTTCATCCAGCTCTACACCTTGTTACCTCAGATTCTCCAGCGTCTGCAGTTCCTACTATCTCTGATCTTGTTTTTATTTGTCTTTCCTTTTTTCTGTGTGTTTTCTTTTACATCCAGAAGTGTTCTTACGCACAACAGAGTGTTTTCTTTTCACCCCCAAATCTCACATAGATTTTTTTCATCTTTTCCTTAAATCACTCATGGTTTCCAAATGATTAATTTACATGCAAACCACGTTCCGGGCAATGCAGCCCACCAAAGGTGAGGGAGAGGTAGGGAGGGGGAGGAAAGAATCTAAATTAAGATGGAGTTGGAAGGGAAGATAAAGTATTCGAGAGTACTGGAGGACACTCTCCAAGGACACCCAGGGATGAACGTTGCTGCAGATGAGGACAGTCAGCAGCTATGACCCCTTCCATAGTCCACTGCCTTGAACTCAGGTTTAATGTGATCTTTTTAGTTGGAATCCCTGCGTCTTGTGAGTGTGAGTATTCAGCTACTGCTACCCTTTTCATGAAGATATGTCTCCTAACGTTTCACATAAATGGCTTGTCACTGATTATCCCTAAAACAAATTATTTGGTCATTATCATATTACTGTTGCTTTGTGCGAAGTTGCTGTCTGCAAATTAGATATGACATTTCAACAAAGATGACGCTTCAAAGTGTTTAATTAAGCAAATATGGAGCACTTTTAGGTTTCTAACTATTTCCACCTGTGCACTGATGGTCACATTACATATAATATTGCCCTGAATTGGAGAGAGCAATTGACTAATAGTGTTGGAAGAAATTAATGCAAATGCTGGAATCTGTGCTGAAAAAATGTGCTGAAGATCACAATGGGTCAGGCGGCATTAAGAGTTGATGAAGAGTCATCTAGACTCGAAAAGTTAGCTTGCTCTCTCTGTGTGGATGCTATCTGACCCATTGGGATCCCCAGTACATTTTTGTTTCGGCTAATAGGGTTGCCTGGTGAAAGTGCCTCAAAATGGGAGCCAAGTGTCTGTAGTCTTCTGGATTTGGAAATGCCTAACTGTAAAGTACCACTGAAAATAGCAGTTCATGTGGTATCGATTTGGATAAAATGCTAAACATTGCTGGCCTGGCTATCACTAATCACCAAAAATGTCTATGATCTTATACCTCAGGCAGACCTATAAAATTGAGACAGATCTTGATTACTTGGAGGAATTGAGGGTTACAGCGAACAGGTAGGAAAGTGGAGTTGTTGGTGAACATTCACTAACATACTGAATGGCAGAGCAGGCTTGTTGACCTTTATGTTTAGAATATAGACCAGCACAAGAACAGGCCCTTTGGCCCACCATGACTGTTCTCATTGTGATTTCTTATGTTTAACTTGGACAAGTTATACCTGTTACTCAAGAAATCCTAACACTTGATCAGAATGCACAAATGTGGTCTTAATGAGGACATGTGAAATTAAAATACTTGATAGGCCAAAGGACCCTTTTCTGTGTTGTAGACCTCTATGGCTCGAATTGGCCATAAAGCTTTTTGGTATAGCCTTAATATGGAAGACCCGCTATAAATGTGTGCCAGTCAGTCACTTCTTATTTCTTAAATCGAATCCAGGAATTTCTGCTTTCTATCACTAGTTGTTCTCATTGATTGCACCATTCCAGAGTAGCTGTAGATCAGACAAGTTGATAAAAAGAGAATGCTCAATTTTCAAAAACCATGGGTTAGGCAACAATTGGAAGGTTGCAGACATTTTGCGCTGGCACTCCTCCAGTCATAATTCTGACAGGAATTGGATGGAAACCTTTGGAAAATAGCAGAAATCCAGATTCCAGGAGCTTATTCATTGCTTTGCAGATTGGAATCTCCCTCCACCCCCTTACAAAATGATGTGGAAGTAATCATGATGAGGAGGTGCCAGTGTTGGACTGGGGTGGACAAAGTCAGATAACGCATGACACCCGGTTGCAGTCAAAAAGGTTCATTTGGAATCACACAAGCTTTTTAGTGATGGAAAGATTTTGTCCATAACGTCCCATACTTTATACTTTAGGATAGGTGCGGTGTGGGGTTTGTTTGTTGTCAGGTTTGAACATTTTTCTAAGGCAATGAAACAAAAGCAGAGTGTGATGGAGAAACTCAGCAGGTCAGGCAGTTTCTGTGTAAAGAGAAACAGCTAATGTTTTGAGTCCAATATGATTTTTCTTCAGAACACATTTTATTTCTAATCTTGATCATCTGCAGTACTTGTTTTTATCTTATGCACTGCCCATGCTAAAAGACCATTTGTGGTTTTAATTTCCTGATAGCAAGCAGTAAACAGTGGACAGAAACCCATTGTTTGTGTGGTATGTTTAGTGACGGTGCCATGATTTTGCAATTAGAGGCACATTGAAGCAGGCTGCAAGGGTTAAATGTCACATCATTTATCCCAGGCCTCTCTCTTTGAAAGCAGTTTTCTTTATGTTACTCAGTCAGCACAAAGAGAGGTGTGCAAACTCATAAAATCCATCTAAGTGGAGCTCTGAAGCAGAGTGACTCAGTGTGTAAGGAAGAGCCACACAGATGAAAGATGTGATTGTCTTTCAATTGCTACTGGAAAGGTTGCCCAACCATCTGATCCCTACAATCATCCTGAATGGAGGTACATAATGGAATCATCAGTGCAAAATACCCAGTTCCCTCTCAAACAGTCATGCCTCAGTAACTCAGAAACGGCCTTTGCTTGAAGGTATTAAGTTTCTCCACGAGGAGAAATTAGTGACTGGTTCTCTTGGAGGTTGAGAAGAGAAAGGATTTGTAGAGCACCTTCATTAAGATTTAGACTGACTGCTACTCATGTTGTTAATTGGGAGATGAAAATACTGTAATGTGTTAAAATGAAAGCATGACAGATCATTATGCACCAACCTAAATTATGTTTTGGGTTATAAGTTAAACTGACGGTCCTCTGCCCTCTCAAGTGGATGCAATAGACTCCATGACACTGTTTTGCAAAAGAGCTATCCCTGATATCCTGGCCAAAATTCATCCTTATCCAACATCAAACAAAAATATGCTGGTCGTTATCTCATTCCTGTTTGCCGGTGCTTGATTTGCACAAATTGGCAGCTACGTTTCTGCAACAGGGACTAGATTACCACTTCGGAGGAAGGGTCACTTGACCTGAAATGTTAACTCTGATTTCTTTCCACAGATGCTGCCAGATCTGCTGAGCTTTTCCAGCAATTTCTGTTTTTGTTTCTGGACTACTTTATTGACTATGAAATATTTTGGTACACTGTGAGATTGGGAAAGGCACTATTTAAATATAATGCTCTTTTTCTTTAAGCACCACAAGTGCTCCAAAATATGGAAAAATGATAGAATCCCTGGTCTGAAATTCATAGTCTGTGGCTCTATTCTGCTCTGGTAGTCCAACGCAGAAATGCATGGATCATCAACTGCCTTTCAAAGACATCTGATAAAATAGTAGTTAATGGCTGTTTGCCAGAATACCAGCTGAAAGTATTAAGACAATATGGGGTATTAACACAATGGAACATTGAGGACAGGACCTCTGTGCATCTTCTGGCCATGGTGGCCAACTTAAAATTAGCCCTGGCATTGAACTGTGTCTGGAGAACCAGGGATAATTGTTTCCCTAAAAGAACAATATTTTATTGTAGCATCTAACTCTTTGAGGTAGTGTCAGAACTTGACTGACCATCTTAAATGGGTCATTGATGTAGCGATTAACACAATCGGGATTACTCTGTTCCTATTGTGAGATTTGATTCATGGTTGGGCACCACTTTAACAATAATCCTGACTGTGCTTTCTTCATGGCAAAGCTCAGAATCAACTTGCCAAACCATCAGCATAATTTTACTAAAAAAAAATTGTTGTTGCTTGAGTTTTAGCACTCGGCACTTGATGAAAAGACAAAAATCATTGGCAACATCTCTCTCTTTTCAGTATTATTCAAAATTTGGCTTTGCATCAGTTATTCAAATTGCAGTTTGTTTCTTCCATGGAATATAATTTGCCTGTTAAATTCATTTAATTTGTGTTGACTTTGATTTGATTGTTAAATTGAAGATTATCAGAAGTAAAATCTTGTCCATTGGTTTCTTCCATTGGGGTTGTCGGTAGATTTATTTCTTTTGGTTTATGAATCTCCCTGGGATAAATAAAAGTTCAAAGGAAGTGCAAAAATGGTTTTATTTAATGTCTTTTATGATAGTTTTTCTGGGGATTTGCTCACAGCAGGGTCCTGAAGATTAGTTTTAATTCTGGGAGACTCCAAAGCCAGGAGAGATGACAACCACAAATGAGGCTGTGCCCAGCTCTATGTTAATAACATTTTAACACGATTGCAAAGCTAAAGTGTGTTGCACCAACTCTTAGACCAGTATTAATGCCATTTTTTTTCTGCTTTCCACTTTATAACTAACCGCTCACTTAAGTAATTACATTTTTTTAGGTAAATGGAAATTATGAGCTGAGTGTGAAACGCAAAACCAAAAAGCTTCTAACCCTGTTTAAATGATCAAGATATGTTTTTTTTAAAAATATGGGATCACGTCCCCAGAACATTTGTTTTCCCAAACACAAACACACCCTCTGAAACAGAATGTTTTTACTGGCACCCATTCATTTTCTTGCATGTCGTGTTCAGTCCGTTTCATCAGTGTGTGTAACATTATTTATCTTTCTACAATGTCATTTATGAGGGTTTGCAACCTCGGTCATGTTTCAGAGACATTGCTGAATAATTTGTGTGGGTGGGCAGGGGACATACAGGATTGGGCTTTACCATAATGACCACATGATTAAGTAGTTCCCCAAAAACTCAGTGACTATACTGATACATAATGATTGCTGGATCAAATAAAGCAGTGGGGCGATCTGACATCAGTCTATATCAAGGTGGAAAAGGAAAGAATGTGTCTTGGAGTGAACAACGAACAGAAAGACAACAATTAATGCTTCTTTTTCTTAGGCAGTTCATCGAGATTGAGGATGAAATGGTTCCACTCCAGTTTGAGGAGTTCTTGAGCTAGCTGAGTGCTTCATTGCATGATTTTGCCACATGTGGAGTAAGGGCTGCTTGAGGGTTTGGGGAGATGAATTGTCTGTGCTCCCTCCAACACCTCAACTTTACTTCTGTACATTCCCAGCAAAATCTCTCATTGTGTTTGATGCCTTCCCTAATGAGTTAGTCGTCTTTGCTTCCAGGGTTTCCCATGAGTCAATGGCATTGTTTGACCTCTTGAGGGATGCTTTGAAGACCTCCCTATCCATCTGGGAATCTTCTGCTGCAAGTGAGCTCCTGAGGAGAGCTGTTACTTCAGGGGTCTGGGATCACAGACACAAATGGCAGCCTTTGGAGCTAGTTTGGAGTAATTGATGACTTGATACTGGACAAGTCAACTTGGGAGCAGATCCCACTGATGGACCACTTGTCACCTGATTTGGAGGATCTATTTGCTGGTGCTCCTTTAGTGCATTGCTAATAGATTGTCCAAGAGTTATAACCACATGGGAACACTGGATTCATTGCTGCTGAGTGAAATAGTAACTTGGTTGTGGATATGAGATCATCATTTCCTCAGTTGGCCTAAAATAGAGATGGATCAGTGGAGGTGATGATGAATTTCATTATCTATGTCGGCCTTCATTGAGAAGAGGCTCCCAAAATATGGAAAATAGTTCATGTCTGCCAAACTGTTGAAAGGATCTCCTCAACTGCCTCCTCCTGGCCAAGGAGGTGATTTGCTATTTGCCGGGTAGTTTCTCCCAGTTGAAGGGCACCTCAATAGCAAGTTGAAGAACGTTGCAGGGAATGGTGCCAGTCACTCTACATGGCATTTCTTGACCTCACAAAAGACTTTGCATCTGTCAGCTGCAAAGGCTTATGGAGAATCCTCCTCAGCTTTGATACTCTCAGAAATTTATCCTACACCTACCCTATAATAATGTGGAAGATGTGATCCTTAGCAGTGGAACCATCATGACCTCTGCCTCAGTGAAAAGTTGGGTCAATTAAATCTGTTCATTTCACCAAATTTCTACTCCACTTTTGTCACTGTAATGCTGCAACTCATTTTCAGTGAATCACCCAACAGAATAATTGGGGAAGCTGTTCAACCTATGGCCAGCTTCAATCCAGAACCAAAACACTGCAACCTCAGTCCCACATCTTCACTAAGCAGATGGCACATGTGTGTGTGCTCACTCAGAAACTGCTCATTGCCAACTCCTTCTTTCAAGCCAAAGGGCTTTTCATTAAACATCTGGAAAAATAAGCTCCTCTCCCAACCAGGCCCCCACTGCAAATCCCTCCTCCCATTAACCAGGATGCATTTTGATATCATTTTTCATGATCATAAAATGTCTCAAAGTGCCTTACGCCAAACAAGGAGGATTGTCATTGCAATGTAAGAAATAAAGCCGCCAAACTGTGCTCAGCAATCTCCTATGTGAATTGTGATAACAACCAGATTGTCACTTCAGTAATAACAAGGTGTAGAGCTGGATGAACACAGCAGGCCAAGCAGCATCAGAGGAACAGGAAGGCTGACGTTTTGGGCCTAGACCCTTCATTTCTGAAGAAGAGTCTAGGCCCGAAACATCAGCCTTCCTGATCCTCTGATGCTGCTTGGCCTGCTGTGTTCATCCAGCTCTACACCTTGTTATCTAAGGTTTTGGAGGAGATCTACAGTATAAAACCAGTGGGAGTATGAACAAGGGATCGGACCAGTTGGAGCAGTAGCTTAACCCACCAGCATTCGGAAAAGCTGGCAAAATTAATATCAGCACAAAACAGAGGGCTGATTAGCTAGTAGCGGGCAAGTTATTTTTCTCCACTTTACTTCTGGATTAAGGAAAAGTTAGAGTTCTTTTTAAAAGAAGTTAGAAGTCTTAAAAACAATAAACAATTTAAATTACATTGCACTTGCCTTTAGTGAGGGAGCTCAACCTTGTGTTGTATGGCCTGTGGTAGAAATAGAGAAGGGTCTAGGCCCAAAATGTTAGCTTTCCTGCTCCGTTGATGGTGCTTGGCCTGCTGTGTTCATCCAGCTCTACACCTTGTTATCTCAGATTCTCCAGTTCCTACTATCTCTGTCAGTTCAGTAATGTCAATTGAGGAATAAATATTGGCTAGAACACAATGTAAAACTCTCTTAATATTCTTTGAAACAGCACTCCAGCAATTTTTTACGCTGTCCTGTGAGAGTTGATGGGATCATATTCTATTCAAATGACAGCTCCTCCAGAGACTCCCACTGAGTGACAGGAAGTGTCAGCCAAATAGCATGCAACAAAATGGATGTGGGTGACATGTTACAGAGCTTATGTATATAAATTATTAGATATGAGAAAGCAAAATTTTTATCTTTGCAATGTTTGTTTGGAATCGTAGAATCTCACAGTAGAGCAGAGGCCTTTGGCCCAGTGAGTCTGTACCATCAAATCTACACTCGTCTCATCTGCCAGCACTAGGCCCATAGCCTTAACTTTTATGGCATTTCATGGGCTCGTCCTAGGCATTGCATTCCAGACTGAAAAAAACCCTTCTGGGTTAAAAAAAGATCCTCAAATCCCTTCTAAACCTCATGCATTTCACTTTAAAATTACACCTTGTTATTGACCCTTTGACCAAGAGGAACAGCTGCTGTCTATCCACTTTATCCATGCCCCACGTAATCTTATCCACCTCTAACCAATTCTCTCTCAAACTTTTCTATTGCAAAGAAAACAATCCGAGCCTATCCAGCCTTTCTTCATCACTAAACTGCTCGATCCCAGCGTCATTTTTGAACAAACTTGATTTTATTTTTGAGCATTACTCGGTTTGTTTAAAATTATTGAGCTATTAATGAAACTTGAAGTACCTGCATGGTTGTATCAGGGCTAATATTAGGAAATTAATAATTTTTTTTTGTTTTATTGGTAATCGGTGAGGGCAATGCTTAACGTTTGCTAATTTACTCACAGCGTTAAGACCACAATAACTTAGGGTTATTCCTAGAATGTAAAAGAACACGAGAAATGAAATTTGGCAATGACAATGAAAGCAGATTTAATCAGCATTACAATTTTGTAATGAGCAAAGCATATGAACTGAGCATCTAGACACAATTATCCCACCCATTTTGTTTCAAATGAATCACTTGTGAGTTAGCACACTCATTCCAGACCAGCCTTTGGTTTTGTATAAGGGCGAGTACTGAGTAGTAAGTGGCTTTTCAATAAATCAGCAAGATTTCAACAAAACAGTAAAGCAATCCCAGGCAGTGAGGAACAAGGAAGGTTTCAGATCCTTGGTCTTCATCGAGTTAACTAATCATAACCAGAGCAGCAGACCTTGCTCAAAATTTCCCTTGCACCTTCTTCCCTGCAGAAGGTAAAAAGATCACACAAGCTTCTTTCTGCTCTCTCCCCACATGGGTTGGAGGCGATGGAGAGATAAAGACTGGGGAGGGGAGAGAAACGGAGGTGTAGACAGGACAAGATAGTTAGGGGTATAGTTCATGGTAATCTAGATGAGGTTAGTAGACAGATGGGGTTTGTGGGGAGTAAGTAGAAGGGTTTGAGGAGACATGTGACGAGGAGAGAGAGGCTGAAGGGAGTTTCTGGCCCTTCTCGTCAGCAGTTGTTTGTCCTGCAACCCAGGATGCACCCTCAACTTTCACAGTTTCCACCATCTCTGCACGCCCACAACTGAGCCACTCTGCTCTTTCTGGTACCATTGCAACTAATTGAGAATTTGAGACTGAATGAGTTGGAGCTGGCCTGCAGCCCTCCCTTTGGTAAGGTTACCAGCCGCCAGTAATTTTTTTCTTTATTCATTCATGGGATGAGGGTGTCACTTGCTGTGTCTGCATTCGTTGCCCATTTAAGAATTAACCACATTGCTGTGGGTCTAGAGACACAGGTAGGCTAGACTAGGTTAGGATGGCAGTTTCCTTCCCACAAGGGCAGTAGTGAACCAAATGGATTTTACTCACAATGGATTCATAGTCATCATTGGATTTTTAATTCCAATTTTTTAGAATTGAATTCAAATTCCACCACCTGCCATGGTGGGATTTGAGCCGGGGTCCCCAGAACATTATCTGGGTCTCTGGATTAACAGTCCAGCAATAACACCACCGGGCCATCACCTCCTCCCTAAATCACCAATGTTAGTTAATGTGTATGCTCAATATGGTTATCCCCAGGTACCTCTGATATGAATTACTGCTTTGCCAGTAGTGCAGCTAAAGACTAACTAATGCAGATGGGCACTGTTATTGGTGCCAACTGATTTTTTATTCTGGGTATTCTGATATACTGGCTGGGATTTTCACAGAATATGGGATAAGGTTTCAGGCCAGGCTCAAATATCAAGAACCCAGAGAAGGTGAACAGTGGTACAAATGCAGTGTACAGTGGAACCCCAGTAGTGGGCATTGGGACCTCAAAGTTGAGTAGTGGGACCTCAGCATTGGGTAACTGGCAGTGGGCAATGGAGTCATGTTTAAGCCAGATCAGGTAAGGATGGCAGATTTCCTTCCCTGAAGGGCATTAGTGAGCTGGATGAGCTTTTGTGGCAATTGTCTGTGCTTGTTATATGGTTGCCTTTAGACTAGGTTTTATGCTAGATTTTTATCAAATTCCAAATTTCATCATCTGCCGTGGTTGGATTTGAACCCAGGACCCCAGAACATTAGCCTGCATTTTTGAATTACTAGTCCAGTGACATTGCAGTGAGTCATAGAGAACTACAGTACAGAAGAAGGCCTTTTTGCCCATTCAGTCTGTACCAATCAAAAACAACCACCTAACTATTCTAATCGTGTTTTCCAGTACCTGGCTCAAAACCTTGTCTGCCTTGGCATTGCAAGTGCATATATAAATACTTCTTCAATATTATGAGGATTTCTGCCTCAACCATTTGTACAGGCAGTGAGTTCCAGATTCCCACCACTCCCCGGATGAAAAGTATTTTCCTCCCATCCCTTCTAAATCTCCTGCCCCTTCCCTTAATACATTGACCTGGGTGGGGCATTGCAGTGTAAGGAGCTGCTGAGATCCAAGCTGCTTTAGTGAATGGCTGATGTGTCTTCTGAGTTCATTTGAGTCTGGCCATCATGATGCGGTGAGGCTGGTGTTTTGCTGATGCTGAGGAATGGAGGTGGACATTGCTGAAGGAGCTGCCATGTGCTATTGGTGAATGAGGGGGAACACGGAGGCCCGGGGAAGGAACTGGGGGCTTCATCTGCTAGGTAACCACTCAGACTTTCAAATCTGTCACTGTCCAGTATCTCACAGAATCTGGGAGAATTGTGCTTTGCATAGAAATGAGGTGAGACTATGAAATAATGAGATATAAATGATAGATTACTGGTGAAATTCACATCTAGCAATTTATTTGTTGAAGTTGAGAATCTGATTTTCTTTCAGCATTGCCCTATTCTGCCAAACTTCTGGCAATTGTCCATTCAGCTCAAGGCTGGGAAAATTTCACTGGTGTACAAGCACCTGTTGAAGTATCATTTTTTAAGCTGTTAATCAGTATTTACTTTGCATATTTTGATGGACTGCTGAAAAGGAAATTGTGAAGAGTTCATGTAGATGTGAATTGTGGAGAGATAGTAGGAACTGCTGATGCTGGAGTATCTGAGACAACAAGGTGTAGAGCTGGATGAACACAGCAGGCCAAGCAGCATCAGAAGAACAGGAAAGCTAACGTTTCGGGTCTGGACCCTTCTTCAGAAAAAGAAAGAATTGTGGAATTGTGTTTAATAACCACTGAGGATCTGTAAGATTTACACAGCAGCCTCCCAATAGATTAAAAGCATGAGGTTAAACCCCTCACTTTTGTGAATAATCCATAAGGTCAAAGGACACATATTTTTGTCACTTATTTTGTTTATCAGAGCAATTAGGTTTGATGCCCATGCAGATTCTATTGCTAAGTAGGCTGCTTGGATAGTTTGAGACATCTGTTAAAGTTTATCTAAGCCTAGCTCTAAGAGCTTTGCCACAAAGATGTGACCACATGACTCGAAGTGAGAAAGGATTTAGTTTCCGTTTGGCATCTTCCCACTGCATCAAGGCCACATAAACTTTAATTTGTAATTAATATTCTGTTAACATTTGACTAATACTGGTTGGCTTGTTATAATGCATCTCTCGCTTAGCCACAGATTACCTTCACAGCCTTGCTTTGCAATCATTGCCCCTTTGAACATTAATTGTTGCCACAATATGTGACATGTCCAGCCAATGCAATCGAGATAATGCAAAAACAAATGTTCAACTTGGAACTACTCACTGTCAGGATAATACCACAAGGAGAGGCACAAGGCAATTATAGCTCAGACGAACTTTTATCCTGATGGATCTTCTTATAATTATACGAAAGCCCGGATTAAGAAGCCACTCTATGGACTGAGCAGACTGCTGGTTGAAAACAGGTGGCTTCATAATCCAGGTTTAAATAACGCACTTTTGCCTAGTAGGGAAAGTGGCATTACAGAAAGTAGTCAGATCAGGCCCAAAAATGTTTCTAATTTACTACTTGGACAATTATGAACTGTCTTGACCTTCTCCCCCTATTTGCCTCCCCCAACCTCTCTACTCCCCCTGAACCTCCTCCACATCCATCTTTGCTATGATCTCCCGCTCCCTACTTCATCCTCAATTGCCATTTCCCAGTTCACGGGCCAAGCTCATGCTCGGCCATAGCTGCATAGGAATCTGACTCCTTCAGCGTTGATGGAAGTGGCATTTCTTAATATGCGAGCCTGGTGGTTAGAATTTTCAAGGTACTTAACTACATGTGCGTGGGGTATGTGATACTATTGCAGAATTAATTCTATCAGCTCACACTAGTTGTGCCCATAGGTTATTGCACCAGTGTCAATGTCCTTAGGTGAAGAGAGAACTAAAAAGAATTACACTTATGTAGCAACTTTCATGACCTCAAAATGTCTCAAAATACCTCACAGCCAAAGCAATGCTTTAGTTTCGCAGAAGCGACATTTAACTTGAGGCATTAAGTCTGTCTCTCCACAGGTGCTGCCACAACTGTTGAGTGTTTCTGGAACTTTCTGTTCTTATTTTAGACTTCACAGATTTGCAGTGTTTTGCTTTTATTCTAATAGCTCCTTACGTGGCTCGGTGCCAAGTGTTGCTTGACCACGCTCCTGTGTTGCGCCTTGGGTGAGTTTACTACATTAGAGGCACCTTAGAAACACAACATGTTGTTGCTAAAGCAATGTCATGTGATAACGCCAGAAGATCCAATGGCTCAAACCCAACCTGGTTCTAAAGAAAAGCTGACACAAGGCATCAGAACCATTCCTCAAAAATATTTGCCTTTTTGATGAGGTTGCAGCCTTTTATTATTCAAGGCTTCAAATGGTGTTAATGTGATAGTGAGTCATTTTTTGTTGGATGAAGAAAAATGGTTAAAAATTCTCAAAATGTCATACAGCATCTGCAGAGAATTAACTAGGGTGAGGCTTGTTGACCTGTCATCGTAACTGTAACTATTTGCTTTTATATTAGACTCTTCTGCAGGACCAGTCAGTGCAACTCTATACATCGTTAACAAAGCAACATGTCCAATATTAACTACTTGATGCAGATGTACTGTTGAGTAAATTTTGAAACCATAAGTCAATGTATATGATTGGGTGAGTCTGCATTCTGTTCTAATTATGTAAATCTTTTTATGGCATCCTGGCAGAGAACTTGATTTGATACAACTCTAACCGTCCTGATTCACAGTAATTAAGTACTTTTTAAAGTTTTTTTTCTTATTCATTCACTGACTAGACCAGCGTTTATTGCCCATCCCTAACTGCCCAGAAAGCAGTTAAGAGTCAACCAAATTTGCTGTGGGTCTGGTATCACATGTGGGCCAGATCAGGTAAAAATGGTAGTTTTCCTTCCTCAGCGAACTAGATGGGTTTTTCCAACAAATGTGGTCAGAATTCATGGTTATCATTAAACTCTTAATTCCAGATTTTTCACTAAATTTGACCTATGATGGGATTTGAACTCAGGTCCCCAGAACATTACCTGGGTCTCTAGATTAACAGCCCAGCAATAATACCATTAGGCCGCTACCTCCCCATTGGGGACTATAAGAACTATTGTTATAATTTTATACATTGGATCTCAAAATAGAGGCACTTAAGTGGTCATTACTTTGTGATGGGTTTTCTCTAAAAAGAAGCAAGATCGGAGAGTCCTTTTGGAACAGTGACCTAATGCAGTATATGTCAGAGAGCAGGCGACTGCAAACTTTTCTTGTTTTAATAGAAAAGTGTTTATATAATGTGATGTTGACGGCAGATAGGATGAATCTGTAAGATCGTGTGGTCAAACTACCACAGACCCAAAATTGGGCACTCTAAATTGACCCACCGCCTGAGAAATCGGGCCTGACAGAAAATTGGCCAAACTAAATTAAATAGCAGCCAGCAGCTATTGGCTATAGAGATCAATGGAAACCAACGTCAGAGAGGTCACAAATGTTCAGGGCAACCAGTTCCTACCAGCCCCTGTGTGTTAGAGAAGTTTCAATCAGACTTTTTGATACCTTGACTTCTAGCCAGTGCTTGAGGATGCGCACTTTACACCTCCCCAGTATGGCAAAACTGAAGGGTGTTGGTGTGACCCTATTGGATGATTTGAACCCAGTTCTTGATCGCATTAGCCAAAGAGCACAGAACGTTCGAGAAGGTCAAGGGTGAGGGGTTAAAAGCAAACACCTGGAAGCCACCCTCTCGGTGAAGACTCGCATCAAAAGTTGTGGCAGAAGACCATGTGTCAATCCAAGAAAACCCAGCAGAATGTCCACCTTGACCTGAAAGACCTACCGTCGTGGAAGAGAGTGAGCCCTACATTGGAGAGGAGGGAGATTCCAATGGCTTAGTGCTAAGACTTGTATCACTGCAGGTAATATCCTTCCTCAGATGGATAGAGCTAGATGGAGAGTAAATATTGTCGGAATTTGGGAAATGCTTACATTGTATTTTTAATGAGGAACATTCTATTAATAAAATTGAGTTATCGTGTCATAGAGTCATAGCATATAAACAGACCCTTTTGTTGAACTCATCCATGCCAACCAGGTTTCCTAAACTAAATTAATTCCATTTGCCATGACCTATATCCCCCTAAACCTTTCTGAGTTGAAATGCAAATCAAGTTCTGTTTCTCTTTTCCTGTGTCACTGACAAGAACGCTTGGATAAAGTATTTTTAATACATAAACTAGTCAACATGTTCAGAGCACAGACAATAACCATTAGCTGTGTTTTGAGCTCAGAAATATCTAAGATGAGCAATTAAAACAAAAATTCAGTTCCAAAATAAGGATTTCAGGGTAGTTCAAAAGGCAGTTTAGAAGCCAGTTTAGTTTTTCTCCAAGAGGAATGATTCAGGGCAGTTCAGGGAATAAGTGACTTCTGCAAAAGAGTAGTTTGTGAAACTTCTAAACCAGGAGAATTTGGTTAGAAATCTGCAGGTTATTGGAACTGAGATAGTTTAGACTCTCAAATTTGTGAGAAGGTCATGGTGGCAGAATTAGAAAGTACTAATTGAATTATCTCCACAGTTAATAGGAAAGAATCTGGAAGGTGTCAGTAAATAGCATCTTGAAGAATTGGGGTAGGGGTATAATTTCTCTGGACTTGAGTCTTTGTATTGGTCAGTACTGAGAAACAGGTTGAAAATTTGCCGTGTGTTTTGCTTTACATTTTGAGATCACTCCAATTGTCACATACATTTGGATAGCTATGCATCTTTTTATGAATTTTTTCTTTTTTGTAATAAGCTTCTGCTTTTGACGAAACACTGCAGCTTTGTGTGAAAATGTCTCTTTGGCTAAGCACCATGTTAACTAACAAAAATAAATGATGATCTACAAAGGCAAATTTCATTCTGGAACCTGACTTGTCTAATAGAACTATCAGCTGGGATCACAATACAGCTGAAAAGTAAGGAAACTCAGTAAATTGGCTCCATAAATAGCAATCGTTTTACTTTAATATTGAATAATGGATAATTGACTAGGAAATTGGGGAGAATTTCCAAAATAAAGGTGATAAATCCTTTACATTCACCTGAAGGGACAGACAGGACCTTGGTCAAACCTTTATTTTGATAGACAGTCCAGTTATCTATGCAGCATTCTTCCAACGTTGTGCTGAAGGATCAGTCTGGATTGTACACCTGCACATCTCTGGAGTGGCACTTGCATCCTTAAACTTGAACTCTGAGATTACTACCATTGAGCCAAGGTTGATGCCACAGACAGTCAACTACTCAATGATGCACATTGCACTGTTGCTTTTCCATTTCAAATATCTTCGGAATTCATGAGTTTGCACAGTTAGTGGGTCATTTCAAGAGTGTAGAAAATTACAATTACAACTACAAACCTTCGCATGGAGATTTTCTGGAATTTCTAATTGTTAATATAGGACTTTTTAAGTTAAAAAGGCAGGTAATTTCCCCTTGAACAGTTTTCACATCCCTTAGTGATCATTAGCATGAAAGCATTGCGGAAGACCTAAAACTGTCCTCTCAGTAAACAGTGTGCAATGTCAAAAAGTCCTGGATGAGGAAAAGAGATGGAAAGTAGGAGGAACACACATTGAAAAGAAAATAAGACCAAAACCTTGCAGAAAGTTCAATTTGCAAATTTGGAGAGAAATTAGTAACAAATTGTCCAATGCATCCTTAGATGTGATCTTTATCTATATCTGGCTTGCTTTTTCAATCTTTTCTAATGTTAAGTCTTATAATTATCACACAATAGATCATTGATCAGACATCAGACCTAATTTTTTCTGCAATTGCTTAGGCCATGACATTTCTCGCCTTTATTTCATCATGTTGAGTTAGTACATCATCTTTTCTTTGGGCCACAAACTCACATCTTGCCTACATGAGAATAAATTGAGCAACACTGAGAGGTGACAGGCAGGCTATGAATTGTGGCTCAGGGACATTTAAAGCAACATGTCATGGGGTCCAGATGTAAGTAGAGAAAGACTGCTAAAAAGATCTTAAAGTTCATTGTGGTTGTGCCTAAGATTATAAGCTGAAACATCAGATGATTATGAATTGCATAAAAATGCAGTGAGACTATCTTTGTGCTTCTGCAGCAACCAATAGCTTTGACACCCATAAGAGAGGCGAATAAAGTAAGAACGATTCCAATAAGCTACCTCAAATCCTTCCCAGAAACTCAGAAAGAATGCCAATGATCGCAAAACAGTTTCTGTTCTTGCCACAGTGTGGCTTCACCCATTCTTAAAGCCTTTTCTGTCTGCCAAACAATAAAGCAAATGTGTTGTTACTAACTGTTACTTTCACATTTATGGGCTTTTGCGCTCACCTAACAGATTCAGACAGCTCCAATTGCTGTCTCCATCAACAGAACAGGTTTATCCAGCTAAGTTAGGAAATTGCCCAATAGTCATTCTGTGTCCTGCGCTGAAAGAAAGGGTGGTCCTCAGTGGCTGATACAATAATGTCAGAATACATTCAAATGGAAATATTCCATCCAGAGATATCTTGGAACATTGTTGATTAACAAACTTAGGTATTTTATTTGGGATGATATGACACTATCATAGGTAAATGGTCAAACCATCATTAACTGCAGCTGAAAATTTTCCAGTTCTTCACAAACATTGCTTTCAGTACCTTGATTTTCCACATTCTAAGTAAGATGATCTATCATTAATCTTGTCACCCTGAAATAAATGGTTAGTCTATGATTCATTGATAACTTTGGCTCAGAAGATGCTTCTCTGTAACCTGACATTCATTCCTTGTCAGTTCATAAATGCTTGGATTTTCATAGGCCAGCATCTTTGTTGACAAATGTCATGGTGTGTCAGGTGCATGTGGTCAACATACTAATGGAATGCCACATCTTTCATTAAAAACCATCAGTTTTTGTTGTTGCTGCCGAATCCAGGTGCTGATGTCATTGTGTTTTTAGCATGCAAAATCATTGACTGGCTAGGCATTAGAATGGTTAACTGAATGCCAACATATCCTAGTCAGGTCTCCTCATCGACAGTTATCACTCGCAACACTGCGGTAATGCAGCACAGAAGTGCTCTGTGAATGTATCCCTACTTCATGTGGACTTGTGCTACAGTATATCAGCTGAAAGACAGGCAAGGGTTAATTTTACACATTGGCCTTAATGAATTAACAATCTCCGAAAACACCTAATGGTGAATTTGTATGTTGACGTGAAAAACTCATAAGGGGAATTTTAGAAGAAGGCAAAAAGATTGAGGTTTCCAGGATTACTGAGATGTAGATTTCCTGTGATAGCCACCCCAGCTTTTAAGATGTTGGGTTGCATGGTGGTGGTCAATTCAACGTTAAGCATCACCAGTGTGTGACTCAGGAACTCAACATTAACATGGCAGTATCCTTAATATTGAGACAAAGCAGGAATATGGCTGTTCAGATAGAGGATCCGCCAAGATCATAATGAATGGCAAAGCAAGCTTGAAGGGCTGAATGGCCTACTCTTTTTCCTATTTTCTATATTTTTATGATGATTTCAGAATCAAAACACTTACAATTCCTAATTTTATCTGCTCAGTGGAATTTAATCAATTGAATTTAAATTCCAGTGTCTTGCTTTACATTTCCTGAATTTTACTGCCACCGATTTCAGTTTTGCCCGCATGCAAAATCATCCTTAGTCTTTGTAGAATCCCTTGACTGGTTTATCAATTGACAGTTTTGCACCCCTCTCCAATTTACTGGATTTGGCCTGTGTGTGCTGCTGGTCCCTTTACCAAAAAATGCAGACAAATATTAAACTTAAATAAACAGCTGTCTTGTGAAATTACCAAAGGCATTTTACAGAAGGGATTGCAGTGTTTTGAAGAGAGGACTAAACGAAACAGGACCCTTTGTATTCTTGTAGAATTAGACATACCTGACACAGGAGTGTCTGATGTTGCTGACATGGGTTGCAAAAGTACTTCATTTTCCAGTGCAGGCAATTCTCACATTGATGAGTTTGCCAACAACTTAAAATTCACCCAGAGAAATTAAGAGAAGTGTTGAATAATTTCTCAGTTGTGAGGCATTGCATTTAAACTTTACATTCAATGCAGCACTTTTAATTATATGTAGCAAGTTAGCTGTGTTGTCAGTTCCCTAAAATTATTGTTAGTTCAACAAGTCAAACTTCTTTTTATTTAACTGAAAGGTCATTTTTTGTTTATCTCCATGCTTCAGTTCACTACAAGTTTTACCTTACAAATCTGATGCATTACCTGAATGCACTGAGAGACTGATTGTCACATTTGAGCCTTTGCTCCAATACGCCCACGTATTACCCAGTAATTCATGGGCTGAGGAAAAGGGAGAAAAGAAACAGCTCAGTGGCAGAACTCAGCTTATTACAAGAGGAGTTAATAGGAACGGCACATGCTGGAGAATCTGAGATAACAAGATGTGGAGCTGGATGAACACAGCAGGCCAAGCAGCATCAGAGGAGCAGGAAGGTTGACGTTTCGGGCCTAGACCCTTCTTCAGAAGACGGGTCTAG
>JAHRHZ010000046.1:7629162-7640607 GCA_024137785.1 Ginglymostoma cirratum
TCTATCCGCCTCCCCCTCTCTTCCTATTTATTTCAGAACCCTCTTCCCCTCCCCCATTTCTGATGAAGGGTTTAGGCCCGAAACGTCAAGTTTTCCTGCTCCTATGATGCTGCTTGACCTGCTGTGTTCATCCAGCCCCATGCTTGTTATCTCATCCAAGATTGCTTTGGATGTATTCTAGGTGCCCTTGGAGATACAAAATTAACCATTTTACCCCGGATTTAAATTTCGAAAAAACAGACAGGACAATTCTGTTTGAATAGAGCAGGACACGCATCTGCCATATACTAATGCTGCGATATGGTTCCGTGGCTATTCCCCGACGAAACGTTTTAGCAGGTTTCACAATATTCCCCTTCACTAGATTATACAAAGTACAGAAAGGGACTTTTTCAGTGTTCTGTTGTCTACAGACATGTGATCTTGTTAGGGAATATGCAAAGATTTTGCTGGAGGCTTTGGCAAAGTAGCTAGACCTTTCAGTTAATCTGCTTACCACATCAACTACCCTCCTCATCTCATTGAAAATGGAATAGTAATCCAAGAGCTCCCAGGAGCCCTCTCAATTCTGTGAGAGTGTTGGGGTCAGCATCCAGTTATACCAAAGGCCAATGTTCCATCATATATAGAACGTGACTGCAGCAGAACCTACGAGTGTCTGTGGAACTAGAATTCATTGAAAGCTTTTCAATCAGAAATGGATAGATAAGTAACATCTAACATGATTTCTGTACAACGGAAGGAAGGAGAGTAAAAGCACTTTCAAGGAGTTGATGCAGTTACACGGTGTGATCAACTTCCCTCTTTGTTATGAAATTTTACGATTCTATAACTGGTTTCTCCTCCCAGAGCTTGAGCCTTTGAAGAGTCTGCAAATAGAACCATATACATGCTTTGAACTGGCAAATAGTGTTGTAATTTATGATATTCCTTAAACAGCATTCTTTTATTTATTGCTACATTGATTTTACGTTTATTTTGAGAGCAATAAAAGAACTGCTCCTTAATTTCAAACATTGTAAAAACATATATTATTTACATTAATACTTAATCAATATTCAACTTCACCAAGTTATGCAAGTTTTGCTGCAAATCTTAACATGTACTTTGTGAAATTCACACGATTTTCATTTACTTCAGAAAAAGATCCTGCATAACTATTCGACTACAGGGTTTATTCTCCCTGCTTCTGGGATATGGAACTTAGGGATGTTAGAATTGGATGCGATTTTGCGTTTGAGCAAAGTTCCCTTGGGAATCAAGATTGGAAAGCACTCTTCAAGGCAATTGACTTGTCTCCTTTGAGTTGCCTGATTGCAAAAGACAAACATCACGTAGCGGGAGGAGCAAATTACTGCAGATGCTGGAACCTGTACCAAGAACAAAAAGTGCTGGAGATCGCAGCGGGTCAGGTAACATCCCCATGGAGACAAAGCAAGCTAACTTGCTGAGCCTAGATGACTCTTCATCAGAGCTGATGTGATGCCAGCTCTGATGAAGAGTCATTGAGACCTGAAACGTTAGCTTGCTTTCTTTCTATGGATGCTTCCTGCTCCATTGTGATCTCCAGCATTTTTTTGTTTTCAGTTCATCATATATTGGGAGTTGAACTTGGGACTTTGCATTTTTGTATGTCCCAGTGTTGGGTAACTCTTTTACACAACTGACCATGGTAGGGTGGATGAATGGGCTGACACTTTGGACTGGAGTGCAGATATTGGGACCTGAGTGAATTCGGTTTGAAACGAAAAATAACTGTGCATCGGTGCGACTGTCACCTCGACTGAAACAGCTTGATAGTTTCTAGAATGCGGTTAGGGTACTTTTGATGATTAACAGTGGTTAAGATTCTGTCATATTATAAGGAGATCGATATTGCTAAGAGAGACAGGAAGCTGTATGTCCACGAAAACCATAGCCCTTCACTACATAGTGTCTCAATACTTTATGCTTTCTGCATATGTTGATGAGACAAATTGGAGTGGCTGTGGTGTGGTGTGAAGCTTACAGTTGTTGGTGTTGGCGCTGGTTTGCCCCTGTGTAAGTCTGTTGGCAGAGCCATGAGGACATAGTTACTGAAGATGAATAATGAAGTAGTTGTTGAGGCTGTAGAGACTTGTTTCCTCGATTTTCTGACAACTATGGTTACAGGAACCTCTGCACCATAACACTGCTCAGAATAGCTGTGACACAAAAAGTGCTGTTTGATCTACGCACAGTGATTGAAATCAATCGGCACTAAAACTATGTATTGCTCCCCGTCAACATCCCATCAAAGCTCCCTATTCTCTACGACTTCTTGCTGACCGCTAGGCCTCGATATTAACCACTCCCGCAAGACAGGTAGGAGGTTTTCCAGCTTTAAAGGCTTAAATAAGTAGTGAATATTTTCTTTAATCAAAGTATCCCATTGTTGTAAGATGGGAGAGTTAAGCTGGCATTTTTTTATTTTAGTGGGCAATCTTTGAATGTAGGATGGAGAGTAAAACCTCATTATTCATCTTTGCAACTCTTTTCGAGTTAATGTGGTGGAAACAGACTCCTTGGACATTTTCAAGGCTGAGACAGATAGATTCTTGTTAATTAAGGGGGTCAAAGGTTATTGACGTAGTCAGGGATAAAGTTTTGATGTTCTTGTCTGGTCAGCCATGATCTTCATGGATGGTGGAGGAGGTTCATGAGGCCTAATGGTTACTTGCTCATTGTTTGCACGGTTGTATCTTTGTTTAGCAGAAATACCATAAATTGAGGTTGACAGTTTTCTCTGAGATAAAGGTATTAGCAGGCACAGAACCAGTGAGGTAAGTGGAGTTTAGAGACTGATCAAAGATCTAATTGAATAGTGGGATAGGGTTATGTGGCTGAATAGTCTCCTTTTATTTATATTCCAACCCATTGTGCCCTTCAGTCCATTGGACTGGGTTACCAGGGTGCAACCTCTGCATCTTGCCCAGCTAATGCCTCCTATTCCAAAAGGAAAGTGAGGAAGGTTCTGCCAAGTACTAGAGCATCAGTCACTTAGAATCATAGAGTCCCTGTAGTTCAGAATTTGGCCCATCAAGCCTGCACCAATCCTCCAAAGAGCATCCCACCCAGACCCATGGCCCCAACTTATCCCTGTGACACTGCATTTCTCGTGGCTAATCCATGTAGCCCTCTTGTCCCTGGACACTATGGGCAATTTAGCATGGTCAATCTGCCTAACTTGCTCATTGCTAATGGATACTGCAGACTGACAATGGTAGAAGTTCTCCTTGGAGGTGAGTGGAAGCGGGAGAGGGCACAAATGACTGAAGAGGCTCTAACATTTTCCTGTACTCATCCAAATGCCTTTTAAATGTTGTAATTGGTCAGCCTCCACCTCTGGCAGGTCATTCCATACATGCACCACCCTCCACATGAAAAAGTTATCCCTTAAGTCCTTTTAAGATCTTTCCCCTCTCATCTTAACCCTGAAATTCAGGTGTATTGTGAAATAACCTGCACAGAAGGTGTAGTGGCCGCTGGTCCAAGACAGGTCACTTTGTATATGTTCAGCAACCTGTAAAGAGGGTCTATAGACCCAATGGTGTCCAGAGGTCAGCAGTTGTATCACCAGAACTCTGAATGTGGCTCATTCTGAAGCATATCCATCCTAAACATTCAAAGGGTGTGGTTTAAAATTAGCATCAAACAAGACTAAAAAATGAAAACATTTACGGGGACTTCCACACTCTTCAAAATGGAGAGGTGGCAGGCTAAAATCACCTTTTGCAATGAGCAAAGTGTGACTGAAACATTTTTTAAAAAAAACCAAAAATGTTTGCCAACATAACTTGCCCTTAAGAAGCCTTCTTGAACATATCAAGCATCAGGAAACCAATAAATTCAATGCACTCTGGGTAAGGACCAAGCTATGAAGAGAATATTGCCTTAAGTCAGCGTTGTCGTATGAGTCTTTTATCAGTTCATTGCAATGTTGAATGAAACACTGTTCATGCCATTAGTACTACCTTATCTATAATCCCCAAACGGTCAATAGAAAAACTGTTACATTCCAGCAGTATGTCTTTGTCAACATAGTTGGCTTTCCCATAGTGCAGGGCTTTACAGATATGTTGTGTTGAGAATTAACACGGCTGAATTTACTAATCAGAAAAAGCTTTAATCAGAAAGAATGGTCAGTATTCAAGTTATCTGTGATCACAAATGTGTCTTATAAGTCTGCACTAGGTACCCTAGAAGCTGCCATGATGCCTAAATTCTTGATCATTCTCAAGTTCTTGTTTTGAGGATTGGGAGTTATAGGGAGAGGCTGAAAAGGCTGGGGCTATTTTTTCTGGAGTGTTGGAGACTTAGGGGTGACCTTATAAAGGTTTATAAAATCATGAGGGGAATGGATAGGGTGATTAGCCATGGTCTTTTTCCTGGGGTGGGGGAGTCCAAAACTAGAGGGCATGGGCTTAAGGTGAGAGGGGAAAGATTTGAAAAGGACATAGGGGATAACTTTTTCACGCAGAGGGTGGTGCATGTATGGAATAAGCTGCCAGAGGAAATAGTAGAGGCTGGAACAATTACAATATTTAAAAGGCGTTTGGATGGGTACATTAATAGGAAAGATCTAGAGGGATATGGGCCAAATACTGACAAATGGGATTAGGTCAGATTGGGATGTCTGGTCACCTTGGACAATTTGGATCAGACGGTTTGTTTCTGTGCTGTATGAATCTATGCCTCTATTTCAAGGGCTGGATGCCTTTACAGTTGAGAACATGGGCTACTCTCTCTGACATTGACTGATGACTCTGTTCTGCAGCCTCCTGACTGAGGTTGAGTGTAGATACAGGAGAAATGCAGAGGTTTAAGAAGGCAGCTCACCACCACCTTCTCAAGGGCAACGAGGGATGGGCAAGAAATGTTTGCCCAGCCAGAGATGCCCACATCCTACAAAATGAATAAAAAAAAAATACGATGCAGCCTTTTCTTCAAGCAAATGATAAGCCTCTTCAAGATGAGGTTCCACTGCTTTGATTGATCTAGGGAAGGTCTTTGCAGCAAACTGCAGAATAAGACTCTCACATAATCCTATCCAGCTGCATTCTGCACAACTGGAGAAGGGTTTTGATGGATGCTGTCTTCCAAAGAGGAAGATGAGGACATGGAACCAGAGATACATTTCTCCTGACTGGGAGGGTCTGTAACATAGGGTTATAGTCACACGATTAGTGGTTGTGTGTAGGTGCCCTGTGGCACTGTCCTTTTTCCTGAAGAGAAAGGGCAAGCTGGAATGAAGTGATGGTATCTAAGCTGATAACAGAGGGCTAAAGACCAAACGCTGTGTCTGTTAAGGAGTCTCAAAAGAGGAAAGTGAGGTAGAGAGATGGAACATTTTACAGAGGAAATTCCAGAGTTTTGAGCCTGAAAACAAAAGTGCGAATGGTGGAGTGTTTAAAATTGGGTCATCCAAAATGGAATAATTTCTCTCTCACACACACACACACACACACACACACAATAATTCCCCCTCTGCTTAATTTATGCAAAGTTCAATTATGATACAAGGTGCCAATGTGACATTAGCAAAAATTCTTCAAGCTACATTTTGTCAGTTAGTAAATGCCATAAATGTAATTATTTCCATGTCTTTCTATGTTGCAGTTGACCCCTTTTAAATTCATTCATGAACAGATGTGCTGTAGAGTGGAGGAGAAGCAACATTGTTGACTCATTTGATTACAGACCCTGCAACAAACAGTAAATTTTTCTTTCTGTGACATTGTGCACTCGTGTATCTTTCATTGTTGAATTGGCACTGTACACAGTTGGATATGTTCCAAAAAGTTCAATATAAAAGTACCCTGGATATCACTTAGTGAAAACCACATCAGATCAAGCAATTACAAGGTGCACTTCGCCACATACCTGAGGAAATGACATTGTTACCCACCATGAAAGTTTCTGTAACAAAGCTTTGATGAGTGTTAAGGTGTCTTTGTTCCTGGTCAAGGGTGTATTTAATGTATCCAGGTTGGGGCGTGTGTGTGGTGTCACAAAGATGATGATCAGGGCTGCTACAGGTGGATTTTTGGTCAACAGGAAGTTCAGGGTTTTGGAGGCAAACAGGAAAATAAGGTTGAGACCACAGCCAGATCAGCCATGTTTTAACTGTATGGCAGATCAGGCTTGAGGGGCTGACTGGCCTCCTTCAGCTCCTAATTCATATAACAAAGAGTGACCACAATGATGCCAGCTGAGCGACTCCATGATAGCTGGTGTGATAAACATATCTAATATATTGTTATCATTTCTGGAAATAGGCTTCTTTTTATAAAAATGTGGATGGTTTTTGGTAAGACCTGTGGAGATTTTCTCATCAAAGGTTAGAAAGTCAACTTAGAACAATGAACTAAACACATTGGTTCCATCAAAGCACATGACTGTAGTTGAGTGCCTTGGGGAACCTCTGTTGTGTTAATGGATTAAACGTTTGTACTGTTGGGTTTATGGTAGGAAAAGTAAATAAATTAACCTTTGATTTCATTACAGAAGGTTCAAAGTTTTTTAGTTCAGTCACATTGGGAGTTCATTTCAGAAGGTGGAACATCTTCTCTTGAGATTCTCTCTCTCGCTGGAGAATCAAGTTCAGCTTGAAGGAATGAGTCACCTTCAGTCCAGTAGTGACAGCTAAAATGACATTCACTCACACAGCTGATGAAGAAAAGTGAACTTGTATTAACAAATATGATAACATATTTGGAGTGACTTGCCACCCATTCCATCTATGTGACCTGAGAAGGTATTCTTCTTCCTTTCCCTCTCAGTATATTGCCACGCAGTCCAGAGTTTCTACAGCTGGGGAAGAAGGATCCTGTACCATAGTGGAGCCTTGGAGGTTTGATTATGCAACCCTGGGAGAGTTATGTATCTAGAGGGCCCAAGCATGCTGACCTTGCTCTGCACAGAATTAGATTCACATTTCTCAGATTGAACCCATCTAGCCCAAGGGGCGGGCACCTCTCGATGTCCTGAGAGGAAACTCCTGAGGGGCTGGTTTCTGATTGCTCTTCCAGTTGCATGCCTACAGACACTGACTTGTCTGCTTGTGAGGAAGGGGCACCTAGAGTGAATTCAGTATCCCCCATTCCCCAAGTGGTCAAGGGGTCCTCTCTTGCCTGGGACTGTGCAGCTGCCTGATCTCCAGCAGTGCCCTGATGCCAACAGCTTAAGATTTTCTTCCTGGACCACTGGAGATGCAGCAGTGATGTGCCCACCAGCAGGTGCTCCTGACTCTAATCTAGCTAACGTACCCACTGGGGTGTCAGTACCTGAACTGATGCAGGAAGCAGCCTTGCTGGTGCTTGCTGTGACACATCTGTGCTCTCTTCCTCAGAGGTAAGGCAGGGATGTCTTGTGGGACCAGCCTCATGGCCAGAGAGGGTGTGGAAATCCCATAGGTCCCTGCAGGAGTCAATAAAGCATCACAACCAATGGGTAGGAGCTGTGACACAATAGCAATACATTGATAGTGGGGACATTGGCAGAGTAGCACAACAAAGGACATGATTCTTACTTGGTTGTGGAGACGCGGATGTTTCTGCATCTCTGCAGGACCAGAGCTGGTCCTGACTGGTGATGGCCAAGGTCCTCTCCCCATAGCAGGTGAAGGACCGAATGTCAAGGATCCCACTCCCCCATCCTGGCTCTTTTGACCTTAGAATGAGACACTTTATCCTGGAATGGAGGGATTGAGAGCTGGTGCAGGCGGTGGAAAGTGTTCCAATGACAGATAATGCAAGGATAGGAATGGAATTTTATGGTGGGTGAGACTGACTGTGCAAGAAAATATGTTTTATGCTATGTTGAGAGTGGTGGGTAATGAGCCTTGGTGGGAAGGGCCTGTGCTAACAGAGATAGAGTGAATATTGGGTAGTAGACAGTAGAATGTGGCAATTAGCCTGGTGGAGAAGGTCATTGACATTTTTGCAGTACTGTTGGTTGGCAAAGGCTGCACTGACCCGAGTAGCAACCTTGGACCAAGCTGGAAGGGTCTGTTGCCATGGCCTCCTCTTCCAGTCCTAGGAAAAGAGGATGTACTTTCCCTGCCTCATCCCATCCACCAGAACCTCCACTCCCTGTCTACAAAATGATCTGCCAATTTCTCCTTATCCTGACCTGTTCAGTATTACCATCAGTTAGCATCCTAACACGGGAGATTTTCAATATTTGAGCGGTGTAGTTCATTCACATTTTGTCCTAAAAATATCAATGCCTTCACAAAGCAGACGTATGGGAAAAAACAGAGCAAATACGCAACCTGCCCTGCACACTCCTGACTCATGCCTGAATTAGTTCATTCTATGTAGCACAATAAAAAAAAAGTGATCTTGGTGTGAACTGGAAAATGCAAATTACAGGTATAATTGTTCGGTGATTGCCTCTATGTAAGGGATCAGTGTTGCACTTAAGAAACGGTGTGCATTTCTGTTATTGCGTGGTAATCCTAGAGGCTTTTCTCCAGGAGTGCTTCAATTACAATGGATTCCATTGGGGCCTGCGGGGGAAGACAAGCCCAGGTGAGTTCAACCAGTTATTTCAACTTGTCAGCTGCCATTAATGAATAGGGTGGGAACAAAAGAAAATGCGCTTAATAAGTGTATCTCCTATCCAGGAGACCACCTTCTTCTCACTGTGCTTTAGCTTTCCATTACACACCTTTTCTTTCTTTCAAATACTGAGATGTGCAGGGCTCAGTTTTCACTTTCCTTGCGACTGTTTGGAACGGACAAGCTACACTCTGAGGTGAGGTAAGGTGAGGAACTGTCGTGAGAAAACAAATACGTCATTCTCTGTCGTGGAAGAGGCACATCTTGTGTTTCATTTTCATGAATCCTGATCTGAGAGTGACAGCAACATTCTAATATTTTACTTAGTTAGTTCCACTGCATCTGCTGTTGTATGTGAGAGGGCCACAGGGCACATTATACATAGGTGAACTTAGACAAGGCAGCACTTAAAATCATGATGTTTACCCGAGACTTTGAAATTTTAAAATACCTGAAAGAATGCATCTTGAATATATTCAGTGTTCAACAAAAGTGAGTCTGTGTGCATCATTTTAATCTACGTATTCATAATAAAATCACTTGATTTAATTTAAGTGTATTACCTAGACTGACACTCTGTCAGAAAAATGTACTGTAAGAAAAGTCACGTGTTGAATGAGATATCAAGCCATTCCATGGCAGAAGAACACAAAATCTCTCCTCTGGCCAATATATATCTGTTGATAATGAATAGAAACTTAGTTTTTCTCTCAAGATGCAATAACAGTGAAAGCCATTTGTCATTAAATGTCAGCTAGGTTTCTCCCCTGATGACCCAGTTGCTAAATGAATTGTCCAGTGCAGATCTGAGCCATACTGAACAGGAAGTTCCCACGTTGGATTCCCAGCCTGAGCTAGCCGATCACAACAGAGGGAGTAGCAAGGGCAAAGTAACATGCTTGGGGTAAACCTGGGCTAAGGAATCGACAAATAGCTGGCACTCCCAGTCCAGTAACGAGCTGGGAAGTGCTGATTAGTTAGTTGGAATGATCAGTTCAACATGAAAAAATGTGAATTGATTAATTTTGGAAGTAAGGACACAGGACACAAATGCACCTTAACTAGTTAGATTTTAAATGGGCTAGAGGAGTGCAGGTGGTGAAAAGCAGACCAATAGGTAAAGCTCTAATCAACGGCTCATGGCATCCATTGTTTCCTGTCTGGAGGTATAAAATACAAAATTAATTCTGAATTTGTAAAGGACTCTGAGTAAGATGTGATTGGAAACAGTGCTTGCACCAATATTGGTTATCCATTGGAGACGCAGGTGTGTCAAATCCTATTCTATGCACTGAGGTGGGAGGGCTTTATTCACTCAGAGGTTGATGAATCTTTGCAATTCTCTGCCCCAGAGGACAGTGGACGCTCAATCATTGAGGATGGCAAGATGGATACTGACACATTTCTAGTTACTGGTGACAACAAGGGATATGGAGATAGCACGGGAATATGGTGTTGAGGTGGATGATCAGCCATCGCTTAGAATGATGGAGCAAGCTAGAGAGCTGAATGGCCTGATCCTTCTCCTATGCTCCTAACCTTGACCATTAACCACAACCATATTTTAAAATATTTTACTGACATAAAAGCACTTATTGCAATTGAAGAGTATTGTGCTCGCTTGAGATTGTTTCTAATTTGTATAAAACTAACTCTGTAATTGTCATAAGAATGCAGGATTTTGTAAGTCACTCCACCCTGACAAATCAGGGGCTGAAATACTTACAGTAACAATTGCAATTTTGTTGAAGAATCACAGAAAATGTTCCAGGTATGTGGGAAGAGTGTAAGTGCCTGTTTGAAATGAGGATCTCCCCGTGAAATTGGAAATGATGACTTATTTTAATGACTGGTCATCAAAAATTACTTTGATACACATTCTTCAAATATATAGGCAGTAAAGGCAGTTTGCAGTAGACCGCTCAGCTTTTATGAAGGCCCAGATCAAACCCACAGGGATAGCCAATAAAGACTCACTTGGCCAGAGGTACCCATATCCCCGTGAATGCATTTAAAAAAAAACACACTATAAAACAATTGTTTCAGAGATAGTAGGAACTGCAGATGCTGGAGAATCTGAGATAACAAGCTTGGCTTGCTGTGTTCATCCAGATCTACGCCTTGCTTTCACACTATAAAACAAGTTGGGCATTGGATGATTATCTGGGTATTAATGTTGTTCAGGGGAAAGGCAGGAGATTGATTCTAAATAATAGAACTAGTATAGGCACAGTGGGCTGAATGGCCTCTTTCGGCACTGTCACAATTCTGTGAAGAGGACCAAATGTTAAAAAGGATTTCAGAAGAAGGGTAAGAAGAAGTTTCCTTTTCTAACATGCTTCTGAAACACCTTAGGACATTTCATCAAAATAAAAAGTTCATATAAACAGAGGTTAAATGCAGGGCCAGAAAAGTCTGTGATATTTTCAATGGTTTGCTAACCTGTTGACATGTCCTGGCATGTTTCAAACATGGTAGACTTTGGAGTGATAAAGGACAGCTTCTTGGACCATTGTCTTCACCAGAGATGGAGAAGAAAGAAGACAAGATTGAAACATATATATATAGATGTTAATACAGTCAAGAACATGTATTTGAAGGAACTATGTTAGGCCAAGCAAATATTCTTTAAGGAGACCAAGTGTGCATGTAAGCAGAAAGGTAATTATAATCCTACAATTGGAAAACTTTACAACTCGAATTCTGCGGACCTACATAGCATGATATACCTTATTGGTAAAACTTATACATGGAGAGAGATTTAAAAGTTTGAGACAACAAGGTGTAGAGCTGGATGAACACAGCAGGCCAAGCAGCATCAGTGGAGCAGGAAAGCTGATGTTTCGGGTCTGGACCCTTCTTC